>MU225685.1:2109139-2136068 GCA_018584345.1 Thuja plicata | reverse complement strand
ATTGGTAAAGAACTTTACCTTAGATCTGAATTCCTTAAAGATTGGGCAGGCTATATTGAAGGAATTGGCAGATAAAGGAAAGAAATTCATAGAAAACTGTATGGATAGAGTGAAGCTCACCTTTGAGAACACTAAAAAGATAGAAGAAGTAGAAGAAATGGTGGATAACATAAGGAAATTATTTGAAAACTCCATGCAAGACATGCACATCTGCAATAATTTCTACCAAGGGAAGTTAGACAAAATTGAGAAAGAAAAGTTAGAAATCAGCAAAATAAGGGTAAGGAAAACACAGTTGAGGAATGCACTTGCGCCATCTCTAGCAGTTCTCAATGAGAACATCAAACAAATTGATAACACAATACAGACATATGATCAAGGTCCTTGCATGGATCTGATAAAATGGAGAAATTGACATATGCTTTATGCGCACATCTTGAGACAGTTGATGCAATGAAAGTCTTTTGGCAAAAAGAGATTCAATCTCTTCAAGTTGTGTACCTAGAAGTCTACATGGAATAAGTATGTTGAAGAATTATATTTTTTACACACCTTTGTCATTAATGTCAAAGGGGGAGTAGTATAGAATGTGTATATGCAGAGAAGTATATATGTATATATCATTAAGTATACAGTCATTTTTGTATGAAGTCATTTTGAGTAACTTAGCCACATTCCTTTGTTTCCATAAATGACAAAGGGGGAGATTGTTGGCAAGTTGACTTCCTGAGGAAGCATGACTTATTTTGTGTTTTCAATCATGGCAACAAAGTCATACTTAAGTTCTGTCATGAAAAGAAAATGACTAAGTGTGAAAATAGTGCAGACAGACACATATAGAGATCAGTACATCAGCGCACGTGTTAGAGATCACACCAGAGCATGTGTGCTTAGGTATATACTCTATGGTGTATATACATGCTATATCTAGACATGTAGAGTACGAAACATCTATACGGAAAAGTTACAGACAGATTAGTAGACTTGTAGTCCAGGAAATAGAGCATGGAAGCTGACTACAGTTTTGATCAGCGTGAATGATTTTGTAATGTAATGGCTAAGCGCCTTTAGTTATAAGTTTGTATTAATTTAATTAATGTTTTAGTAAACATGCTTAGGCTGGCTTGTTTGGAAGCATTGTGTACTTTTGTTTTAGGGCCGACTAGTGATTTGTTTTGGGTTGCGCCTATTCAGATTTGAAGATATAAGCATGTAATGTAAAGATATGTTACAAGTGTCAATTATTATGTAAGGGGAAGTTACAGAGGGTTAGTAATATGAAGTTAGTAGATGATATATCTCTTTAAGTGTGTAAGAGAATTCATGCATACACGAAACTGATTAGACAACAGTGTCATTACAGTAGCTCATTTTTTATATAGTGCATATCAACATTCAGAGGGTTGTAGCTTTCATCTTATTGGGCAGTGAGCCTAGGCAGTGAGCCATATACCTTTAGCATGGTTTTGTAAAAGAATCCTAATAGGGTCATTGTACTTAATTTGTAAAGACTACTTCTAACAGGGAAAAGGAACTTTAACAGGTTCATTATACCTAGTACAATATTTGTGGGTACTAATCCCTACCGGAGTTTTCCTCTGATCAAGGTTCTCCATAATTATATCATGTGTTATGTGTTCTTGTGTTATGTTTCTTTGGATGCACATTTGATATATGTTTAATTGGCTGAAATAATTAATAGATAGACATTGATTCACCTCCCCCCCTCTCAGTGTTTCCAACAAACTATAGATGCAATGTATGTTTCTTCCTTGGTGTCCTTGATTTCTTTGGGTGGATTCAGCAGTTTATTCCATATTTAGGTGCTCTTTATATCCACTTCCTTCAAATTTCCTTATAGGATATTCAATGTTCGTGCCTTCTTAGGAAATTTTTTGGCATACTGCTACATAATATCATTAATTTTCTCTACTATAAAATCAACTTTAATTAGAGTGAGAGCTGCCTCTCTCATCTGTTTCTCAGTGGTGAATGCATATGACCACCGTGTTGATATCTTATCATATAATTTAGAGGGAATGTAAGTAGAAAATTCAATAGGAACTTGTTTGAAGCTTATCATCATACCTATAATTTATTCTTCAAGTTTATCTTTGTGCTCGGTAGTCAGACCGGCATATGGATGTATCTTAGGATGTCCTAACCGTCTGGTTGTTCTAATTGCCTCTTCAATTTCATCAATGGTCGGTGGTGTTTTTTTTTGTCCAACCTTAAATTGATCAAGATTATCGTCAAAATCATCTTTTTCATCCTTGTTCCTCACATACTTCTTTTTTTGTCTCAATGCTGGATTCTTGGTACTTCCCTTCTATTTCCTTGTTTGATATGTGAATTTTGGTGAGGATCTTGTTATCTTTGCAAATCCTTTCTTTAAAGGTGGTGAATTTATAGTCACCAATTGTGATCTTGTCTTTGGTAGAGACTCAGTCTTTATTCTTTTTCCCCTTTTGTCCTTAGGTTCCTGAACTTGTGCTTCATCAGACTTGATGGCATCAACATCATGTTCAGGTTCATCATCTTTATCGATTGAGGTCTGCTCCTCGGTATCTTCAAATTTGTTATCTAGTTCTTCATCAGTGATATCAAAATTTCTTTTTAAGGTCTTGACTATCTTAGTATTCTTCATGCCCATCTTTTCAACATGTAGACCAATAGATATTTAGGCCTGGGCTTCATCATATGTGCCAAATCTCATGGAAAATTTGTCAACTGGTTCATTTAAAAATTTATCTATAGCTTCATAAGCAATGTGAATGTTTAACTCATAATCCATTGAAGGTAGCCACGCTATCCTCAGTTGTGCTTCTTTAATGAGAGTAGTATCTATGTCAACTACAAAACAAATTTCATCTTTGTATTTTTCTACCAATTGCACTGGTATTCGATTCCTCTTTTCCATCCTAGCTTTGAACTTAGCAAAATAATCATTCATAACCGGTTCAAAGTTTCTGCCTAACTTTGTAATAAAATCACCAATTTGTAGTGTAATGGGTCGGTTGGTCTTGCATTTAATAGTACCAATGGAGGGAAAAAAAATTTATAGGTAGAAGAATGTGCATAGAAGTAATGAACCAAACATACAAGTGTTCAACCATGATGATCTGATAGTCTTCATATTCTCTTCAAATTTTCTCTGCAACAGTTTGACGATATCAAGTTGTAAACCTTTCTTTACAATCTTGTAAGCAATGTCAATAGCTCCGCATGCAACATTTTTCGGTCTGTTGGAATGGAATATCTTGTAGCCAATGATGTAAGCACTGAACCTAAGTTTAGGATCACCAATTGAGTTGATCTTTAGACCTCTTTTGTCCCACTTGGCTTCTATAAGATTTTCTATCTCGATTCTCGGCGGGTGCCTTAGGGCTTTTGATTTTTCAGATATGGGATACCCGGTTACTGCGTGAATAACATCTTTGGTTATCTTCTTTGGTTCATGTAGCCAGGGCTTTCCATCATGTACTCTTCTCAAAATAATGTGTATCCACTCAGTTTGAAAAACCTTCAAGAAATTTAGGGCATTGGTTAACCTTTTGACCTCTAGATGCTTATGATAATCTTTTAACTTCCCATCTATGCATAGTGATTGGTATGTAGAAATCATCTCAAAATCCCCTATTCCACCTATCTTACAGTGAATGTAAGTATGCACATATTGAACTAACAGAACCGTAGGCAGAATTGATGAAAATATGCCTTTGTCATCGGGTTAGGATGTAACCTGTGGATGTATCTTATAGTTCGGCTCTGTGCATGTGGAGTTCCTGACAAGAACAACCTTTTTCTCCTTCTCCATCTTTTCCTTCATAGTTCAAGATGAGGATGCCATGATTTCATATTTAGGGTTTGCATGAAAGTGTATGAATAACTCAGTAAGTGAAAAAATGTGTAATGACTAACCTATTTTTTCCTCGAAATAGACTTAGTATCTCTGTAAAATGCTGGAAATAATTTTCTTCAGATTTACTCTAAATTTCTCTACTCTTATCTGTGATTGTTGTTTGAAAGAATGAGTTCACATTAATCAAATTTATAGCAAATAGCTTTGGGTGACACAATAAATGCTCATCACCAACTACTTGGTGAACAAACATTATGCTTGATTAACACTAACAATACTTTAGCTCGGTGAGTGTACCAAATGCTCATTTGTCATTGTTGGAATAATGGAATGGTGTGTACTAAGAGGGGAGGGGTGAATCAATACCCTTAAAAATTTTATCGCTTAACGTTCATCCTTTTAGTAATCAATATATTGTATTAGCAACCATATGACCTATTATATCTTTGTGTATGTTATACCAATTCATAAACTTAATTTGCATGTAAACATTCATAGAAACATTCATGAAATGTAATGACACATGACACAAGATTTGGTAATGTAGAAAACCCCTGTTAGAAGGTAAAAACTGCGGCGGGGATGAAACCTACAAAACTTCACTATCTGTAGAATGGAAGGGTCTAGTTAGGGCTTACAAGTTTGATCACTTATGATGATCTTACCCTGTTAGGAGTAACATGTTTAGACTGGTTAAGGTCTACTCTGTTAAGAGCTTTAGCAACACTATTTAGTGTGCACTCGGTTAAGATATTTACAAAAGGATTGTTAAATCCACCTTCTCAAAGGATTTCTTCTATTTTCTACACTTGTTAGAATGTAGTAAAAAATACTTATTGACCTAAGTATATGCAATCTAGAATTTCTGAGTACAGATCCATTAAAAATTGCATGTATATTTATCACCTATAGTGATTGATAAATACCTCTGTTCTGCTTGGTAGGCTTGAATCTGGTTCTTGATAACCTATTTCATCTTTTGTTTTCCTTATGCATAAAAATCTATCTCTAATCCTTAGATGTGTTCCTTGGCTATATCATCATCACATCAACTCGTTATGATTGATTACACGTCTATTTATACAATGAATTCAACCTAAATGAGTTTCATGTATTACAATGAGTATTCTATGATCAAAGGTTTACAACTTGACCTTGATCTCCTAGTTTGCATGTTTTCAATCAGTTAGACTGATTAAAACAATTACAATTACATTTCTTGTCCCTTAAGAAATGAATTTAAAGAAAATAAAAAAGCTAAATATAAAACAAAAGTATTTTATCTGACGTGTAAGTCAGATCCACATTTCTCAGAATTCTAACTGTCTCTCGGTAAATTGGTGCTTGGGTTGCTCTGTAGTCTATCTGTCAGGTTCCTCTGTGAACTATCTATCAGGTTTCTCTATTGTCTTCTCTATCGAGTTCCTCTGTTGGGTTTCTCTTCAACATTTTTGGGTTGCACTTGTAAACTGTGTTGTTAGTTTATATTGTAACCTTCTCTGTCAGGTTACACTATAAACTTTGTTGTCGGGTTCCCTTGTGAAGTTGTCTATTGGGTTGCACTAAATTTTTTTTTCAGTGTTGGTGTTACGAACGTTCAAAACTTTTTTCCTTTGCATATTAATGGAAAAATATGTCTTCAATCTCGCCCTTTGATATTAGTATCAAAAACTGATATGTGCAAAATCTAAAATGTTTAGTATGTACACCATGTGTTCACCTTGTTATTATGACTCTCACTATGTATATGCTCCAGTATAGTATATGTATATATACATGTCATCTCCACCTATCACCTTATCAATTCCCTCTTTGACACATATTATTTCCCCCTTCCTTTATCATATCATTTTACCCCTTTTTTGATAATAAGGGCAAGGTTGTAAATACTTACAACTTTTCAAAAATGTGGGAATGAGAGTTCTTCATGTCTTCCATCATTTTCTCCCATTTCTCCTAAGGGTGTTCCAGGGCCATGTGCTCCAATGCAATTCTTGCGTGCATGTCATAGATATTGTCGGTGACAGACATCTCTGGGGTGGCAATCAATTGTCTTGCTGTTGTCATATGTTGTTGCAGTGATGTAAGATTTGGTAGGAGTAGAGCTTGAAGCTCAATTACCTCATCTCTGAACTTTGATTTTGCCTCTTGAATCTTAAGTCTCAACTTCTTTTCTTCCATTACCTTTTCATAATGCAACTTGATTGCATTTTCAGTGGTTGAGAGACCTTGTGCACTAGTAGTGAGATCTGCATCTATCTGTGCAATCTTTTCACTATTCTCCTTAGTGAATTTCTCTATTGTGCATAACCACTGAACTAAGGTTATAGCTTTTGAAATTATTGGTTCTAATTCATTTACTAGTTCAGATAGCTTTACCTTGTTCTCGGCCACTTCTTGGCTGATTTTCTCTGTTAATTTATATTGGTAATTTTATTATGCTCATTCTTCTATTGCCTTCTCTACATCCACATTCTATGATTGGATGGCATTGGTAAGAATGGCTAATGTATAAATGATAGAAGCATCTTGATCAATGTCTATATCAGGTACAATTTTCTGTAGTATATCCCTTTTTGTTTCAAGTACCTCTGTGTCCTTTGTCTCATTTTTAAGCTTATCTTGGATAGCTTTCCTTCTACAAAGTTCTCCATACTTTGTAAGTGACTCTAGATCCAATGTCCTCAGATCACAGTCTGGTATTTCAATTATCTCTTCCAGGGTGATTGGATTCTTCTTCTTCTTCTTCTTCTTCTTCTTCTTCTTCTTCTTCTTCTTGGAAAGTGTAGTGGAGGCACCTATATGCAGTACCATAGCAAGCTCCTTTTCTTGGTATGATGTGCTTGATGAAGGCTTCGAAGGTGTTGTTCCTTTTCGTTGCTGCTTGCTGTCTCCCTGTCGATTTCATGTGGACATCTCCACATCAACCTTAGCTTTATCTGCAACTTCTCCTTCAGTATCCTTAGGAGTGGAATCACATTTCTTTTATTCTTCACCTTTGTCTTTCTCCTCTCCACCTATTACATCCTGCCCATTAGTTGTATTTTTCTGTTCCTCTTCACCCTTATCCTTGGGTATGCCTGCATCTTGCTCGGGTGACTTCTCCTTTTCTGAGATGATATTTATAACCCATATCAAAAATGGTATTTGTCCCAGTGTGTTCACTTGTGTAGCATCTATTGTTGTGTCCTATTCTTTGTGCTGCTCAAAGGTAACAATAACATCTTCATCTACCTTTTCTTCTTCGGCAGGATCTTTAGTGATATCAATTATTGTCACATCTTGGTTTGTGACACTTATGTCTTGTAATGACTAAAAAATCTAAGGAATGTCATCCATTTCTTTTCTAGCCTCTATGTTCAATTCAACTTCCATGAAATCCTTAGAGTCATTTATCAAAATGTTCTTTGGGCTCGGTGTAGCCTCTATTTCTTCATTGTGAGGCTTAGGGGTAAGTTCTAGTGGTCTCTCGGGACTTGTAACCTTTTTAGGTACATCGAGTGTTTTCCTCCAAGTATCCTCATTTTCTCTGTCAAGCTCAATAAATTTTCCCTGTAAGAATTTCTAAGCTCTCAATTTTTCTGAGAACCTCTTGGAATGTAACTTCACCATTTCTTCAATTTCTTCCATTTTGGACTTGGGTGGCATAAAAAAAACTAGGGTTCTTTCCCTTATCTATTTTTTAGAATTTAATGCAAATGTCCACCTTGCCAATAATCTGTCAATAAGTTCTTGTGGAATTTTACCTTCAAACTATATTGGTAAATATTTAAATATACACATTGTTGTGATGATTGCTTCCTCTATCTTGTTCTGATCCTCGGGATTCAGAGTTATCCATTTTCTGATCTTAGGCTCTATTATTGAACCTACCTTGATGATTGATGCACATACCTCATCAATTGTAGTAGGAAGTTTGTTCTTAACAAGTTGTTCTTCTTTTTTGGTGTATTCTATATCTTCCTTACTTCTGATGAATTTTCTTCTTTTTTTTGGTGCATTTTTCCCAATTTGAGGCTTTCTCTTGTAAGTCCTCAATTTTCCTTTCTTTATCGGTGCTGAGCTTGCATCTTTAGTTGTCTAACTTCTAGTCCTTGATGCAGTAGTAGTCCTTGGTTTCTTCACCGATGGTGGTGGTGCATCAGAATCTGTAGATTCAGAGTCACTCAATTGTTCTTCTTCACCAATAGGTGACTGTCCCTTGGTGTCATCCTTTTTTTCTAACTCTTCATCATCTACTGACAAATTCTTCTTCAATTTCTTGACCATTTTATCTTTCTTTCTATCAATCATCTTCACAACTAAGCATGTCTTTATTCTTTCCTTAGCTTCCTCATAGGTTCCAAACCTTGGGTGTGATTTGTCCAATAGTTCATTTAACAATGCTTCAATAGCATTGGTGTCTTGATCTATGTTGATCTCATAGTCAAGTGTTGCTAACCATGCTATCCTCGGTATAAATGGTTTGATCAAGGTGTTATCAGTGTCCACCATAAAACATATATCTTCTTTATATTGTTCTACCAGTTGTTCTGGTATCCTCATCCTTTTCTACATTCAATCCTTAAATCCAGTGAAATATTCATCCATGACTGAGGTAAAGTTGTCACCTAGTGACTTGATGAATTCACTGATTTTAATTGTCACTGGTCAGGTAGTATCCCAGTTGACATTACCGATAGATCGAAATAAGTCTTGAAAGTAGAAAAATATGCACATTAGAAGTGATCCGAACTTACATGAATTGGAATTTGCAAATATGATTGTCCTCATGTTCTCATCTAACTACTTCAGTAGAAGCTCGGACATATCCAATTATAGACCCTTCTTTACAATCTTGTAAGTAATGTCAACTACTCTGCATGCAATGCTATTCATCCTGCTAGCTTGGAATATCTTGTATCCCAGCACACATGCACCAAATTTTAGTTCTTTATCGGTGATGAAATTTACCTTCAATCCTCTACCATCCCATTCGACACCTGTATTCTTTTCTATGTCAGGTCGAGGAGGGTGTTTAAGTGCCTTGGCCTTTTTGGTTATAGGATAACTGGTCACTGCGTGTATGACATCCCTGGTGATCAGATTTGGCTCATCAAGCCACATCTTCTGGTTATGCACTCTGCTTAGCAATATCCAAATCCACCTGGTTTTGAACTCCTTTAGGAACATTAGGGCATTTTCCAGCCCTTTGACCTCAATATGTTTATGCTCATCCTTGATGGTTCTGTCTGTGCAAACCTTCTTGTAAGCTTTCTCAACCTCAAGATCTCCTATCTTGACACTGTTTCAATGTATGTATGATTGGACATCCTCAATCAGTAAAACCCTAGGTGGTATTCCTGAAAATGCTCTAGCATCACCAGGTTGCAAAGAAACCTCTGGACAAAAATTGCATTTAGGTTCTTCACAAGTGGAGTTCTTGATCAGATTAACCTTTTTCTCCTTGGTGTTCTTGATCTTGGTTACACGGGATGTGGTTGCCATGATTTTTCAAATTTAGGGATTTTCCTGTAAAAAAAATTGTGAGTTTGGTGATTCTAGTTGCTTTAACCTTCTGTAGTTGTTGTTGATCTATCTGAATGACATGAATTTTCTTGGAATGCTCTACAATCTGGTTGCTCTGCTCTCCTCTTCTCTTTGCTTTATTTCTCTCTTAATCACTTGGTGATAAAATGAGCTATTTCATCACCTTTTTATAGACGATGCCCTAAGTGGTGCAATTAATGCTCTACCCACTTCTTGGTGTCCGAATGCAGAGTCACTCGGGTATCACACAAACTTCCAACTCAGGGTAAGTGACAACTCACTTGACCTTTCATAGGTTTATCAAATGTGCTCAGTAAGTGGCAAAGACTTCAATGTCTTTTACATGATTACCGACGGTACTTAGTTTACATTAACAACTTAGCTTTTGTATGTACACCAACAATTATTGACAACCATTGACCGATGAGATTGGATTCACATATTTATAACAAGTAATACCATAGTGCATCTATAATCATGCTAGTTTTGTATTTTATCGATGTATAATGGAACTGATGTAAAGTATAACTTGGTATAGTGCAGCTCCATACTTACTTGTTCTTCATAGGTGGGGGTGGTGATATCACTAGATCCATTGGATAAGGTGTCACCAATTACATTTCTTCATGATAATCTATTTCATTACAGCGAGATGCCATGACCTTTCTTTCATCCAATAGTTGTCTCATCTTGATTCTAGCTTCTTTATATTTCTCATAGAAGATATGTATCTCCAACTTATAATTCTCAATACTCTTGTATAGCTTAAAGCTTATCATTATATGATCTTTTCTCTTAAGTATTTAAAATTTTCTAAATATAAGAGATCTATCTTTGATACCAATTGTTGGAATAATGGAATGGTGTGTACAGAGAGGGGAGGGGTGAATCAATACCCTTAAAATTTTAATTACTTAACCTTAAGCCTTTTAGTAATCAATACATTGTATTATCAACCATATGAGCTATTCTATCTTTGTGTATGTTATACCAATTCATAAACTTAATTTGCATGTAAACATTCATAGAAACATTCACGAAATGTAATGACACATGACAAAAGATTTGGTAATGCAGAAAACCCCTGTTAGAAGGTAAAAACTGTGGTGGGGATGAAACCCATAAAACTTCACTATCTGTAGAATGGAAGGGGTTGGTTAAGGCTTACAATTTTGATCACTTCTGATCATCTTACCTTGCTAGGAGTAACATGTTTAGACTAGTGAAGGTCTACTATATTAAGAGCTTTAGCAACATTGTTTAGTGCACACTCGGTTAAGAGATTTACAAAAGGATTGTTAAATCCACCTTCTCAAAGGATTTCTTCTATTTGCTACACTTGTTAGAATGTATTAAAAAATACTTATTGACTCGAGTATATGAAATCTAGAATTACTGAGTATAGATCCATTAAAAATTACATGTAAATTTATCACCTATAGTGATTGATCAATACCTTTGTTCTGCTCGATAGCCTTGAATCTGGTTCTTGATAACCTATTTCATCTTTTTCTTTCCTTCTGCATAAAAATCTGTCTTTGATCCTTAGATATGTTCCTCAGCTAAATCATCATCACATCCACTCGTTTTGATTGATTACACATCTATTTATACAATGAATTTGACCTAAATGAGTTTCACACATTACAATGATAACTCTATGATCGAAGGTTTACAACTTGACCTTGATCTCAAGAAATGTATTTGAAGAAAATAAAAAAGATAAATATAAAACACAAGTGTTTTATCTGACTTGTAAGTCAGATCCGCATTTCTCAAAATTATAACTGTCTCTCGGTAGACTAGTGCTTGGGTTGCTCTGTAGTTTATTTGTCAGGTTCCTTTGTGAACTGTCTGTCAAGTTTCTCTGTTGTCTTCTCTATCGGGCTCCTCTATCGGGTTACTATTTTGGGTTTCTCTTCAAAAAATTTGGGTTGCACTTGTAAACTATGTCGTCGGTTTACATTGTAACCTGCTCTGTCGGGTTACACTATAAACTTTGTTGTCGTGTTCCCTTGTGAAGTTGTCAGTCAGGTTGCACTAAACCTATCTTTTGGTGTTGGTGTTACCGACAATTCAAAACTATTTTCCTTTGCATACTAATTGGAAAATATGTTTTCAGCCATAGAAACTTGGTTGTCTCACACATATTCACCGACTAGCATCACTAACTCGGTACATATTAACTGACTCAACTAGATCAAAATAATAAAAAATATAATACCATAGTGCATCTCAATTCATGGTAATTTGACATTTGTACAATGAACATAGGAAATGATGTAAGATATAGCTTTGTAAAACATAGTTCCTTACCTACTTGTATTTCTTAGGTGGAGACAGTGGAACCACCTAATCCATAGAATGAGGTGTCACTGACTATTGTGCTTGGTCCTGCATTATCATTTGATGCTTTCCTCCACATTTGATTTTCGATCCTCATGATTTCTTCAATTGTATTGCCATTTCCTTAATTATTTATTCAGTCTGCATAGTCTCTGCTTAAGTGACCGACTTTGTGACTGTGAGAACATGTCATTCCAGAGTTTGACCTGTTGGAGCTCTAAATTTTTGGAAAAATTTATAGTCCTATATAGTGATAAAAATCTAAAAATGACATCCTAAAATCCATGCCCAATAATTGATGACATGATTGAGTACATGAAATGGGATACAAAAATATATTAAATTTTAATTAAAAGTTGATGGATTGAGGAAGGAAGCTCTGTGACAAGAACAATCAAAATTATGTAAGCGAATGTTTCAGAGATGCTGGAATTTTGACCTGCTGAAAAGACGATGTCGACAGAGAATGAAAATGATAAAAAATTGAAAATCTAAAATAAACCCAATTTTTAAAATCAAATTTCCTATCTCCAATAAAAATATTATGTTCGTACAATCTATTTTGGATTTTTGGCCAAAGCCAAATCCGAAATATAGGTAGTTATTAGTTAGTTTGTTGATTAGTTTTTTCAAAAGAAGTTTTTAAATTTTAACATAGGGTGGTGTCTCTTCACCCTAAAGGGGTGTGAAAACCATTTATCTACATATATATGTGGTGTATAATGTAAACAAAAAAGGGATAAAAAACACATTGTATAATAGAATTTGATCACAATTGCAACATGAACTTCAATGTACTATTTTTTCAACATTAATAAAGAGATAAGTGCTTTTTCTTTCACTTATGGTAATAGTTTTTAATTCTTTTCAGTTAGTCTCTTAGATAAATCTATTTAGTCTCTCAGATAAATCTATTTAGATATATTGTTTCATTGTGTTGAATTCTCATGTTATTTGTAAAGTGAAATATATATACAGTTTGATCATCAGTTGAAAGGTGTGGTTGACAAACTTTCCTCTGTTCTATTAGTCTCTCAAAGACAGAGTTAAATTTAGTAGACCTAACTATATAATCCGGTTTCAATTATAATTCATGTAGAAGCCCTTGAAATGATGGTCTTGTTATATACAAGTTATTAAAAGTGTCTCTGAGGTGTACGTAGGATTGATATAGAATTGACTCTATTGCCCAAGTAGGAGCAAGGCACTGATCTTATCAATAATTGGAATATACCATTCAGTTCATTGTTCAAAGTTTGTGATATTGATCTATTTTATTTATATACCTTTTGTCAAACATTTACTATTAATCAAAGCATTTTAGTTTTTGTAGCATTCAATATACAATTGATTGAGATACTTACAATTTGATTCCTTTCAAGTTTACTTGTCACCTTGAGAGAATCCACAAGTTTTATATTCAGTTACCTGCTATAAAAATCTTTTGAATCAATAGATTTGGTTAAGATATAGGTCTACCAGCCATGGCTTTGTAGAGCCAGAATTGTAGAAGTTCAAACCTCCATTTCGTTGAACTTGTTAGTTGGAAAAAATAATTGGGTTTCCCAGCATTGGATTGGCAAGTCCATAGGAAATCCAAATCACCATTTTTGGGCACCAACAAATTGGTGACTCTACTGGGGAGTTGTATATGAAAGACAATGTTGAAGATTACCTAGAAGCTCTGGTTATATAATTAAAACTCTACTGGAGATAAGAACTCAAAAGACAGTAAGTTTTTTCCTTCTACAAAGAAGGTGACAACTCTATTTAACAAAATATTTTAGTCAGTGACTCTACTGAGGGAGAAGACCTAGAAGGAGATAAGTAAAGTTTTCCTCTTTAAAGAGGTGGTGACTCTATTGAAAAGAACCTAATGTATAAAGAAAGAAGTTACTACAAATTTAGATATTCAGTATGTACCATAATACATATTCACATAAAGTATCAAAATTTTGTGACCCAAGACCAAAATTTATTATTGAAGTATATAGACCATTGAGTTTTGATAACATCCTTGGTGGTCAGAAATATTTTCCTCTTAAACTAAAAAAATATGTTCCAAAATTTTGTGGAGATGGATAGGAATCACCAACTGAGCATTTGCAGGCATTTTGTTATTTTATTAAAGATTGTTATATCTATGCAGAAGATGTGATTATGAAACTATTTGTAAGATCATTGACAGATCATGCAGGTTTTTATTTTAGTATGACACCTTAACAAAGCATCCCATCATGGAGAGAGTTTGAGAAATGGTTTCTTGATATGTTTCATGATGCAAGTGAAGATTACATGCATTATCAACATGACAAGATTTAGGATTACAATATGTAAGAGGACTCTTACATGTCTCCTTTGGATGCATTTTTTAGTTTGGAGAGATTTGAGGGGGAGTCTACAACATATTTATTCATAAGGATGGTAAGCATTTTAAAAGAGATTCCAGCTGACATCATGCCTTCAAGCGAGGAATTAGTAAGAAATTTTTTGGAGTTAAGAATCTCACTATATGACCCTGTTTTGAAGCCCCTTTTTCAGATATTAGAAAAGGTTGATGAAGATAGAGAAGAGCAGGCTTATGATCAGATTGAACAAGGCCATATGCTTGATAATTATCTCAGTGGGAAAGAAGATAGCATGGATTATGAGGAGGAAGAAAATTTGGATCAATTTGAAGAACAATTTGTACATGATGAGATGTATATGGAAACATGTATCAATGACCATGATGATGAGGAAGAAAACCTTCTCAGTACAAAATAAATTTCAGCTTTTTTAGACATGGAATATCAAAAACATGTTGAGAAGAGTGGTCAATTTTTTTTCATCATGATAAGAAAATTAATGGATCAGTATATATTCAGGGAGTACTAGATGAAGGAGATGATAAATTCCAAAAATTAAATAGAGGAGATAAAATAGAACAACATACAACATATGAACAACAGGAAGTTTCAAAAAAATAATGTAAATGAAGATATTAGTCTTATTGATGAAACATCTAATGATCCTGATGAAATCTCTCATGAAGGTGTGCCTGAATTTTCTATGTTCTTGAATCCACTATTTGAAGAGGAAGTAGAGAAAGATAAATCTATGTTCCCTATGTTCCTAAATCCATTATGTGGAGATTTTCTATACAATCAAATCTATCAACATAATGATGAAGGTAGCAGGCCTAATGATCATTTTGAAGTTGATAACACTCAAAATATACATTCAGAAGGTAAGATATCATTCAATTCATCCTATGAGAGAGATTTGTATCAGACTTCTGAAGATGAGACTGTAATAACCAAGCATAATGATGAGAATATGTTAAATAAAATTACTTAAAATTATCCAAGTATCCCACATGATCAGATTCTTGATATAAAAGAAGTAATAGTTCCTAAATATGAGTTACCTTTCAAAATCTTTATGTGAGGAGAAATAATATTTGGAGAATGGAAATGGGGCATATTGTGTGAAAGGAAATATCCAAGAAGAAGAACTTAGTTTAGATACCTATATGACTAATCATATGCACATGGATCCTCCATCCAACAAAGAACACAGTGCACCTGATGATTTCTCAAAGAAAAAACATAAAGCAAAAGACAAAGACTGCATTGATGAAGTGGAACCAATAAGTATTCTCTATAAGGATGATGTATCTAATACAATAAGGGATTAGATGTTGAGGCTAAATAATTCTAATATTTTTTTTGTTTTCAAATACTCTTTTTGATAAAGATAAGGAACAATATAATATCATATTCAGGAGATTCAAAGTGTTAAAGGAACATAATAAATTTTTTGACAGAGGGAAATAATAGTGTTCACTTTTTGGGGGCCTAGGACCACCCAATATTTAATTTACATTAGGTAAAGATTAGATACTTGGTATTCTTCTCTAGAGATAATTGAGATCTCTCTATGCTCATAGGGAGCATAAGTCCCTAGAAAGAGCCTGTTGGAGCTCTAAATTTTTGGCAAAATTTAGAGTCCTATATAGTG
Source organism: Thuja plicata (assembly GCA_018584345.1). Lineage (NCBI taxonomy): Eukaryota > Viridiplantae > Streptophyta > Pinopsida > Cupressales > Cupressaceae > Thuja > Thuja plicata. The sequence continues at coordinate 2,120,329 of MU225685.1, read as the reverse complement.
ATAAACCTCTAAAAATGGCATCCTAAACTCCATGCCCAATAATTGATGACATGATTGAGTACATGAAATGGGATACAAAAATATATTACTATTTTAATTAAAATTTGAGGGATTGAGTAAGGAAGCTCTGTGACAGGAACAATCAAAATTTTGTAAGCGAAGGTTTCAGAGATGCTGGAATTTCGACTTGCTAAAAAATTGATGTCGATAGAGAATGTAAACGATCAAAAATGGAAAATATAAAATAGACCCAGTTCGTAAAATCACATCTCCTATCTCCAGTAAAAATATTATATTCATACAATCTTTTTTGGATTTTTGACCAAAGCCAAATCTGAAAGATAGGTAGTTATTAGTTAGTTTGTTGAATAGTTTTTTCAAAAGAAGTTTTTAAATTTTAACATAGGGTGGTGTCTCTTCACCCTAAAGGGGTGTGAAAACCATTGATCCATATATATATATTTGGTGTAAAATGTAAACAAAAAAGGGAGAAAAAACACATTGTATAATAGAATTTGATTACAATTGCAACATGAAATTTAATGTACTATTTTTTCAACATTAATAAAGAGATAAGTGCTTTTTCTTTCACTTATGGTAATAGTTTTAATTCTTTTTAGTTAGTCTCTTAGATAAATCTATTTAGATATATTGTTTCGTTATGTTGAATTCTAATGTTATTTATAATGTGATATATATATACAGTTTGATCATCAGTTGAAAGGTGTGGTTGACAAACTTTCCTCTATTTTATTGGTCTCTCAAAGAAAGAGTTAAACTTAGTAGAACTAACTATATAATCTGGTTTCAATTATAATTCATGTAGAAACCCTTGAAATGATGGTCTTGTTATATACAAGTTATTAAAACTGTCTCTGAGGTGTACGTAGGATTGATATATAATTGAATCTATTGTCCAAGTAGGAGCAAGGCACTGATCTTATAAATAATTGGAATATAGTCATTCAGTTCATTGTTCAAAGTTTGTGATATCGATCTATTTCTTTTTATATACCTTTTGTCAAACATTTACTATTAATCAAAGCATTTTAGTTTTTGGCACATTCAATATACAATTGATTGAGATACTTACAATTTGATTCATCTCAATTTTACTTGTCACCTTGAGAGATTCCACAAGTTTTATATTCAGTTATCTTCTATAAAAAGCCTTTGACTCAATAGATTTGGTTAAGATACAGGCCTACCTGCCTTGGCTTTGTAGAGCCAGAATTGCAGAAGTTCAAACCTCCATTTGGTTGAACTTGTTAGTTGGAAAAAACAATTGGGTTTCCCAGCATTAGATTGGGAAGTCCATAGGAAATCTGAACCATCATTTTTGGGCACCAACATGACCAATTCCTAGACTTAGTTTGCCATTGTCTCATATATTTTGATTCTATATGCCCATATTTACCACATGCTATACAACTAATCCAAGGGTTGTAATTCCAAGCATAAGCATTACCTTTCCTTATCGGTTGATTTACCTTTTCTTTCCCTTTAGGATTCTAGATTTTCTTTGTGTTATTCTTGCATGCTTGTCATGTATGACCATGCATGTTGCAATTCTAACAGTATTTATCCATGTATGGTTTCTTCTATAGTTTTTTCAACTTGGATCTACATTCATGTGCTTGATGTCCATGCTTATTACAACTATAGAAAATACCATTAAATTAAGGAGGGTTTCTAGGAATACCCTTTGCTTTGCTTTTGCAAACATTTGATGTGTGGCTTGGTTATCCATAGTGATGGAAAGAGGGATTTTTAGGATTCAAACTTTAGTATACATTTGTTTGTTTAGCTTGATTTGACGATTCTCCTTGCTTGGTATACCTTAATCTAGTATTGTTGTTCAGTCTTCTTTGATAGTTCATAAATTCATCCATTCTCTTAGTACTTTCTTCATATCTCTTATTCAATTCATTATGTTGTTGTAAAATCTTCACTTCATTTCTTATTTTTTCATTCTCTTCTTTCAATATAGTAATATCTTCTATTCTTCTTGCAAGTTATGTATTTACTCGGTTTGCCTCATGATTCATAGCAACCACTTGATTGGTGATCTCAAAGTAATGTTCAGTAAGTCTCAATTGTTAATCTCTAAGTTCTGTTGATGATTAGTGACCAACACTTAGTCATTTACTTAGGCAATTTTAGTTGGCTATCACTGTGGCCAAGCTAAAACTATCCAAGGCCGAGCAACATTGTTGAGAAATATTCAGGTTGGCAAGTTACATCATGCCAAGCCAAGTAGGATACTTAGTGCCAAGCGACAAAGATGTTAAGTGCTGAGCAGAACAGTTTTGGTATACATGTCTGGATTGTTTCAAACTTTGAGGATAAGTGTTTAGGCTGACTTGTATAATATTTTTGGGCCGACTTATGTACGCATTTAATATTTTCCTATGGAGTTAATTATGCATTTAAATGTTTTATCCTATGCATGACCTATTGTAATCATTAATTGTAATACCTTGGAGGCATGAGTATTATATCTTGATCATTGATCTAGATTCGCTACCAGACTTGAATAGATATATAAGATTGCTTCTTAACCCTATTTTGTAAGTGTGGAGAGAAGTGTTGACTGCATTTCTCAAGTGAAATGCACAGAGGGTTATTTTGTTAAGAAGAAAAGATCAAATAGAGTGACAGAATAGTGAACAATAGAGTAAAGACATATTTGATTGTGAGATCACAGAAGGTACTGGAAAGAGGAGATTCGTCATCAGCATCTGAGTGCATAACGAAGGATCATTACTTGAAACATTCTAATCATTGTATCAGGTGAAATCTCTTAATAGAGTGGTTCTAGTAGACCTTTCTAAATCTCCTAACAAAGTGCTTACTTTATTGTAAGTTGAAATCCTTTCACAGGGTAGATTTTAATGATCTTTAGCTCTTAACCGGGCAGACCTTTAACCAGGTAGATTGCATTTTGTAATCAACTCTTGTAGCCCTAACATGCACACTTTATTGGTGCAGTAGTGAAGAATTTTATGGGTGTCATCCCCACCCCAGTTTTACCTATTTGGGTTTTTGGGTTACCAAGTTCTTGTGTTATGAGTTATTTATTTCATTGTGTGGATGCTATTTGATGTTACATTAGATTCATATATGTATAAATGTGGATCATTTTGTTTTAAGTGTTTAAATTTGAAGATCTGATTCACCCCCCCCCCCTCTCAGTATCTTGCTTTCCCATTATTGTATTTCCAACAATTGGTATCAGAGCTCAATTATCTAGAAAGTTATAATCAACTTGAGAATACAGATCTTGAGATGGAGATCTACAAGATGGGTAAAGTCATTGAGAATCAAAAGATTGATATTCAGCTAGCACTACAATAGCTTGAGATAGCAAGACAAGAATTAAAGAAGTCCTTGACAAAAAGGAAAGATTTGGCCAAACAAATGAATGAGACTTATTATCAGAAGAGGACACCACAAATCTATTTCAGAATGGAGATTCTACTGAGAGTGATGCAGCAATAGCAGATCTACTGGAAAAGAACAATGCACTGTGTGAAGAAGTCAGAAGCTTAAAAAAGGAACAAGAATCCCAATCAATAAGGATGTGTGAAGTTGTTGAACAGAAAAAGAAAGCTGAAGATGACAATGCTATGATAGAAGAAGACAAAAGAGTGATGACTATCAGACTTGATGAAAGAACACATGATGTACAAACAATGACAGTCAATCAAGTTGACATGGAAAATCAACTGATACTTGTGAATCAGGAGATCAGTAGGAAAGACATGGAGATTGTAAATATTAGATCTAAAAATAGTCAGTTGAAAGATGAATTGAGATCTGAGAAATAAATTAACAATAGAGTGAATGATCCCAATGCAGCTTTGAGCTACTTTGAACAACTAGTGGAAGCATCAAGAAGACCTAAAGATTCTTCTGGATTAGGTCACACTGAATAACATACAAATACTGAAGAAGGAGAATCATCTAAGATAGGTGAAAGGAGGAATGCAAAACCAAGAAACAACAAACCTGTTTTCCACCACTGTGGGAAACCAGGTCATACAACAAACATCTGCCAAAGAAAGAATGGTAAGTCCAATCCTAAAACTAACTTTAATGGTTATTTCTTTAACTATAATAAGTTTGGACATCAATCATGTGAATGTAAGACAAAGGAAAGCAATGCACCTTCCACACCTAGATTCAATGGTAATTTTTATAAATGTCAAAAATATGGTCATAGAGCACAAGATTGCAGATCTAAAGGTAAACAACAATGGACATCAAAGGAACAAGAGAAATCACCAAGAAAAGGCAATACTTACAATTGGGATTACAACACATGGCATATTTTTCATTACTATGGTGAGTATGGACATGTTCCATAAAACTGGATAAGGACACATTTGAGAGGAAAGTCTAAGAGTTGGATGAATGGAAGACTAGTTTGTCACAGTTGTCTGAAAATTGGTCATACAAGGAAAGATTGTAAGACTAGGGTACCTGCTCCTACTGTTGACCAGATTAGAGCACAGATGAACCAAACATGGGTTAAGAAATCTAAACCATGCAGCCGTGAAGCTAGTGCAACCAAGGTCACCCATTCCAATGGATCAGGTGATCACACCATCTCCAACTAAGCAAAAGAGGTATGTAAGGAACTGCATTTAAAATTCTTATCTTACATCAGTTCCTAACATGAAATGTGCCAAAGTCCATATTTGCATATGTTAAGATGCACCAGGACACATTTTGAAGATAAAAATGCCGAGAAGAGCTAATTGCACTATAAGTGTCGAGCACCAGTCATGGATACTAAGGCTGAGTTCTTTAGTGTGTGCCGAGTTTGTTGGCCAAGTAAGTTCTGTGATGATAGAGTATGGTGAGCCAAGTGGCATGCAAGTTGTGTTAGAAAGCCGAGGACATCTGGCTTGCACTAACTCAATGGGTAGAACATTTATTTCTTACCTACCTTGACTTTTTGAGTCTATAAAGGATGAACAGTTTATTCTTCATTTTACCTTGCAATTTTTAGTATCCATGGAGTGATTGAGGAAGTTGTAGAATTGATCGTTACAAAGTTAGCATCAAATATTTCATCAGTGTGTCATTGGCAATCCTAAGGTGAATAGTGTGAAGTGCTACTTGCTGAGGTACTCTATTCTTCATTTTTTCAAACCCTAATTTCAGAGATTATGGCTACAAGATCTTCCACACTAGTCAAAAGTATGGAGGAAGAACTAGAGCAAGTTTAGTTAGTACAGAATGATGTATGTGCATCTCTCAATTTTCAATCCATTCCTGAAAGTGCAATTCAGAGTAATCTGACTGGAGCTCTCTCATCCATTCCACCAAAGGTACTTATGATCCATGATGTTAGATCTTGTTACATGGTTAAAATTGGTGAAGTAGGTGACAGTGAATTGAGAAAATCCTACAACAAATTGTGTGTTGATGGAGTTCTGAATGAAGAATTCAAGCATTTAGCTGACAAAGGGTTAACTCGTGCCCTAGATTTCCCACAAGGTTTCAAAGATGAATGGATTAAGGTCATTCTTATCCAAGTTCATGATATGTGTATGTGGTTGGACAATGGACTAGTCAAGATAACTAAAAACATGATTCATTGAGTGACTGGATATCCTGTTATTAACGGGAAATGGACAATGAGAGATAACAGTAAAGAGGAAATTACAATGGACACTGGAGTTGTATGGAAAAACAAAGGTATGACTATCACTACAATTAAAGACTTAGAACTTGATTTTGGAGTAAGAGTGATTGCACATAAGTTCTATCAGTCAAGTCGACTGGATAGTGTTCCTTGCATAGCTGTTGACTAGGCATGGAAGATTGTTAAGAAGAATCATACATATGATCTTGCCGAGCAACAAAAAATACAACTATCCAAGAACCTAGCATCAATCAGAAAAGCTAAGAGCTCATCATGTAAGTTTGGTTCCTTACTAGTCTGCATATTTTTCTACATTCAGAATACATTTCCTACATTGGGAGATATCGTTTGGAAAAAGGATAGACCCATTACAGTTCAGATAAGTGAATGCATTGAGAAATTAGGAAGTAATTTCAATAGTATTATGGGGAAATATTATGTGGAATTTAAAAAGAGAATCAGATTAAGGACTAGGATTCCTAGAGCACTAGTGGAGAAGCACCATGAAGAAATTTGTTTTCTAATTGATACGGATCATACATACATTTAGGCTGTGACACCTAGGGTAGCATGGTTGGAATCATTTCCCTATGAAATTAACATTGATGAAGCATTAGTAGCCATCATAGCACTTCTAGCCGAGGCAATTGATACTACAGTAGAAATATTTGGTAATTTTGATGAAGCAAAAGCAAAAATTTTTAGAAGTTTTAAGGAGGGAACCATGGAGAGAAAAAGGAAAAAGATTGTGAAAAATCTAAAGAAAATAGTTGGTTTGGGAAGTGATGAGGAACCTGAGGATGCACCTATAGGCCTATCTAATAGATAAGGAAAAGATATATCTAAAGAAGAGGAATTCAGTGCATCTGAGGAGATCACTGATAAGGCTAAGGGTAAGAAACCAGTAGTTGTCAAAGTAACCAAGCCGAGTAAAGCTAAAGCTAAGGTTACACCCCCTACAGCTAATCATCTAAGGACTAGAGGATCTACTGTTACTTCTCTAGCAATACAAATAAAAGTGTATGGAAAGAAGAAGGTTGGAGAAAGAAGTTCTGGAAAGAAAACTAAATTTGCTCCTAATGCTGAGCCCAGCAAACCAGTAAAGCAACCAAGGAGGAGACTGCACTTGGAGACAGATAGTGATGATGAAAAGACTGAGATTGATGAACCCAACAGCATACCCACTGCACAATTCAAGAAACCTAATAATATTGATGAGGTATGTGACAATTTGAGAAATTCAGCAGGGTTAGCTAGTTTTAAATTCATTAAGTATGAGAAACTAAGTATTGAAGACAAGCATAAAGTTTAGGAAGCACTTTTAGATATGATGAGTACTTTTAATTTAACTCCTATAGAGATAGGAAACCATGTGTCAAATGAATTATATGAGTTTCTATCGAGCAAATAGTAATTTGCACTTACTACAGAGAGATAGATTAGGGAAGGTACATTAGCCAAGGTGATACCTAAGTTGACATCAAAATAGAGAGAAAAATTCATTGAAGAATATAAAAATAGGTTTGTTCCTAAGCTCAAAGGTTATACTGTCTTGAAAAATGATATTGAAGGATTATTATAGTAGAGTACTAGGATTTGGAAGGAAATCTTTGGACTGGTAGTTCCAAATGAAAAAAAATCTGATGAAGCAACACCTGAGCAGAAGGCTAAAGAAGTTGAGATCACCCCTGAGCCATAGATGACGCAAGATCAAATTTCTACTGAACTGGAAAAGACTAAAGATGCATTAGACTTAGAAAATATTGTTGATCTGACTGCAAACAGTCCACTTGACTTCATAATTGATGATTCCAACAATTTGAATGCCGAGGAACATGATATGCTGAGTGGTACAAATATTGAGTTGCCTATTAAAGAAACTGAGACTGAAGGAGGAAAGACCACTGCATCTGGAGAGAGAACTGATGAGCAACTTGAAGTAATCAATGATCATATAGGAAAAGAGAAAAAGCAAACAGATGCACAAGAGGTAACTTCACAAAATTCACCTATTTTAGAGGTTGTAAAAATAGTTTTAGATAGTGGTGTAGTGATGAAGGATAATGTTGACAAGCCTAAGGAACAAGAGGCAGTGCAAGTGTTGGTTAATCTACCACACTCTGCATCATCCACTCCCACAGGTCCTAAAACTAGAGGTATGCCTGATCCCCAGACAATCTTGACAAAATTGAAAGAGGCAATGGATATTGATACTGACAAAGGAAAAGGTGTTGATAAGATGCAGCTGAGCATCAACTCACCCAATTTGAAGAGGAGGAAAGTAATGAGGAAGAAGTCTCCAATTCTTGATGTCACATTAGATGAGGTAATTGTGATTCCACAATGGGATCCCAATGAATTGTCTTTTGAACAAATAGGGACTCTTCAGGAATTACTTAAGAGGAAGAAGAGACAGGAAGAAATGAAAACAGAACAGAAGCAAAAGAAGGTGTTACATGATATCAAGGATATATTTGCAAAGGCTTTTGACTTCGTAGATGAAATGCCTCAAGCTCCCATTATTGATCATTTAATTTACATTGTACAGAAGGTAACTGATGATGACATAAATAGCAATGAAAAACTTCTACAATGGTCCGAGAGGAGATTTGAGAGCAAAGTTCTGGAGAAAATCTCAAAAGAGATTGCAATGAAACAGGTTGAACTTTTTACTCTTGTAAAACTTTTGGAGGAAGTTACAGAAAATGTTTATTCTTTGTATAGGAAGCTATGTGATGTTGAATTCTTCACAAAGGATAATCTATAGCTTGTTGAGAAGCTACAGTTAGATTTGAAATTGACTGGCAGTACTTTGGGTAAGGATGCTACCTTTAGCTCCTTACATTCTACTAAGTTGATCAACGCACAATGTAGAATTTCCAAGCTTATGGCTGAAGATGGTTGGATTAGGGCCAAAATGATCACCATTCAGACAAACCTGTTGCCTCACTTGGAGGTAATACAAAAGGAACTTTTAGCTGCAAAAGAATTTTCATAGAGAAATTCAAATCTCTCAACTGCAGAAAGTTTAGTGAGTCTAGCTACCGAGCTAGAGATAAAATTGGAAGTTATGAAGATTGCCAAGGATAGTTGGGACACTACATTTGCATCCACCCTACAACTTCATAAACAATTTTTGGACAAGTATAACTTAACCCCACTTGTAATCAGTGACAAAAACAAGGGGGAAGTTGGTAAGGATACAAAATTTGGTAAGGATACAGTATGATAAACCAGTACAAAACAGGTACATTTGTATATATTTTGAAGGCATGTATTCTATGTAACTTTTTGTATGTATAATTTTGAGTATATTCCTAGGGGGAGTACTTCGTATACTTAGGCAACATTTTGATGGAATGAAATAAAGAAATAATAAGTGTGTTTTTGCCACTAATATCTAAGGGGGAGATAGTTAATCTCTAAGTTCTGTTGATGATTAGTGACCAACACTTAGTCATTTACTTAGGTAGTTTTAGTTGGCTATCACTGTGGCCAAGCTAAAACTATCCAAGGCCAAGCAACATTGCCAAGCAGTATTCAAGTTGTTGAGTTACATCATGCTGAGCCAAGTAGGATACCTTGTGCCAAGCGATAGAGATGTTAAGTGCTGAGAAGAACAGTTTTTGAATACATGTCTAGGTTGTTTCAAACTTTGAGGATAAGTGTTCAGGCTGACTTGTATAAGCTTTTTGGGCTGACTTATGTACACATTTAATATTTTCCTACGGAGTTAATTATGCATTTAAATGTTTTATGCTATGCATGACCTATTGTAATTATTATTTGTAATAGATCTCGCTACCAGACTTGAATAGATATTTAAGATTGCTTCTTAACCCTATTTTGTAAGTGTGGAGAGAAGTGTTGACTGCATTTTTCAAGTGAAATGCACAGAGGGTTATTTTTTTAAGAAGCAAAGATCAAGTAGAGTGATAGAATAGTGAACATTAGAGTAAAGACATATCAGATTGTGAGATCATAGAAGGTACTGGAAAGAGGAGATTTGTCATCAGCATCTGACTACATAATGAAGGATCATTACTTGAAACATTCTAATCATTGTATAAGCTGAAATCTCTTAACAGAGTGGTTCTAGCAGACCTTTCTAAATCTCCTAATAGAGTGCTTACTTTATTGTAAGTTGAAATCCTTTCACAGGGTAGATTGTAATGATCTTTAGCTCTTAACCAGGCAGACCTTTAACCAAGTAGATTGCATTTTGTAATCAACTTTTGTAGCCCTAACATGCACACTTTATTGCTGCAGTAGTGAAGAATTTTTTGGGTGTCATCCCCACCCCAGTTTTACCTATTTGGGTTTCTGGGTTACAAAGTTCTTGTGTTATGAGTTATTTATTTCATTGTGTGGAGGCTATTTGATGTTACATTAGATTCATATATGTATGAATGTGGATCAGTTTGTTTTAAGTGTTTAAATTTGAAGATCTGATTCACCCCCCCCTCTCAGTATCTTGCTTTCCCATTATTGTATTTCCAACATTAATATCTCTTATTATTTTTCTTGTAACTTTTCAGTCATCTATCTTCTATCATCAACAACCATGTTTCTATCTTTTTCATCTTTCATTGCATTGTTCAAGACTTCAACCATTTGTGTATCTTGACCGATCTGTAGTGATTTCACTTGTTCAGTAAGTTGTTGATTTCTCTTAGATAGATTTGATATGATTCCTTCATATGCATCAGCTATGCTACCAAATTCAGATCCAGATGTGTCAAATGGGTCATGAATCTCTTCTTTATAATAATTAGTCTCACGACAGTGAAGTGCCATGTCCTTTCTCTCAATCAACATCTCCCTAAGTTTCTCTCTAGCTTCCTTGTATTATTCAACATAGATCTGCAACTGTAACTTCTGATTTTCAATAGTTTTATCAAGTGTATACCTTTCCATTGTAAGATCTTTTCTTTGTGTCTGTGTATTTGGGTACCTGATAAGAGAGACACAACACATCAATAAGTCATTACATTAGTTCAAAACGGTTAGAGAAGCATGTAAAACCACCTAATATCGACCTATTTCCTGCTAACTAGGAAGAGTGTGATTAGTAACATAAAAGCCCTCAGTTTATGCTACAATCAGTGACATATACGACCTAGTATGAAGGATTTTAGATTATAAACAAGCTAAAAAGATGAGAAAACATGCATTCTAGCTCTAAGCATGAAAGTAATAATAATGCAAAAGCATGATTTAAGAAGTGAAATGTTAGTCTAGTATTAATTCAACAGCATAACAATGCATTTGTAATCTAAGATGAAGACTTATTTACTCTCAAAAATGGCTTCTATTTATAGAAGAATGAGAGAGAGAGAGGGGGGACAAGGTAATTTAATGAGTTAAGGGACTCATTAATGGAGTTGTAAGAACCATTAATGCCTAAGGCATTAATAAGGCATGGGAGAGACATAGGCTTAAGGCATCTTCATTAATAAGGCATTAATGAAAGCCTTAAAGAAGCAAGGGAAGGGTGTAAGAGGGTGGCTTGAGAAGGTGGACCTTAAGGAAGT
>MU225685.1:2095948-2106214 GCA_018584345.1 Thuja plicata | reverse complement strand
AAGCTCCAGTCCCAAAAGTAGCAGTGATAACATAAGGTCCTAGCCAGTTAGGTTCAAACTTTCCTTTCTGCTCCCTGTTAGGCTGGTTCTTAGGATTCTCTTTCAGGACAAGGTCTCCCACCTCAAACTTGCATTGTTTGACATTCTTGTTGTAACCTCTGGACATTCTTGCTTGGTACACTTTGAGGTGATCAAACGCTTGTTATCTGTGCTCATCTAGTAGGTCCAAAGAATTTACTTGATCAATGCGGTACTGATCATCAGTAACAAGACCTTGTAAAGATATCCGCAAAGATGGGATTTCAACCTCAATAGGTAGTACTGCTTCAGCACCATAGACTAGATTAAATGGTGTGGCTCCACTTGATGTTCTGATGCTTGTTCTGTAGGCCCATAGTGCCAGATTCAGTTGTAGATGCTAGTCTCTACCAGACTTGCTTATAGTTCGGTGTAGGATCTTGAGAATTTTCTTATTTGATGCCTCGACCTATCCATTACCCTGAGGATAATAGATTGAGGAGCAATCTTGAGTAATATGAAACTGTTCACAAAGGTCATCAATGTCTTGATTTTTAAATTGGCCCCCATTGTCTATCACAATTGAAGAGGGTATCCCATATCTACAAAAAATGTAGTTCAGAATGAACATAGCCACTTGTTTGTCAGTGGCTTTGATTAGCGGCACGGCTTCGACCCACTTCATGAAATACTCAGTGGCCGTAATGATAAACTTGTGTCCATTTGAAGAGTTGGGATATATTTGTCCAACCAAGTCAAAGGCCCATTACTGAAATGACCAATGTATTATGAAAGGTATAAGTTCTCTGGAAAGAGCATGGATAAGGTTTCCATGTGTCTGGAATTTAAGACATGCTTTTGAAAATTGAATAGCATCTTTCTCCATGGTAGGCCAATAATAGCCTACTCTGAGTAGTTTCTTGGCTAATGAAAAGTCATTCGAGTGTGATCCACATACACCTTCGTGGACTTCTTTTAATGCTAGATTAGACTCTTCGAGTTCTAAACACTGAAGAAGTGTACCATTGAGACTGCGTCGATATAGGTTGTTAGTTATGAGTACGTAACGTAGTGTTGTCCTAATCAGGGATCTTTTCTCATTTCTAGATAAATTGGCGGGAATGGTTTGGTCGGAAAGGTAAGCAATGATATTGGCATACCGAGATTGATCTAGGATAGTCAAGGTACATATTACCTGGTATTCAAGGGTATCAAAGGCAGGATAGGATATTTCTTCCACCAAGAAGTCATAGCGGAATTGATGCTCCTCCAGCTGTAACATGGATGCCAAGGTAGCCATAGCATCCACAGTCTTGTTCTCTGATCTTGGTATCTGCTGGAAGGTGACAAAGATAAAGTACTTCTTTAGATCATCAACTAGTTTCTTGTAGGGCATAAAATTTTCATCTTTTGTTTCATACTCCCCATTGACTTGATTGATAATTAGTTGGGAGTCACCATACACGTGTAGCTCTATGATCCTCCATTCCATGGCTAGCTTGAGGCCATTGACCAATGCTTCATATTTTGAGATATTGTTGGTGCATAGAAACATCAATTTGTAAGATTTTGGAATCTTGTATCATTGTGGAGTTATGAAGAAGACCCCTACTCCAGATCCTTGTTGAGTGAATGAACCGTCAAAGTACATCTTCCAGCGATGTTCAGTGAGATGCATGATTGTTTCATCAGGAAATTCAATTAGCAAAGGTTCGTCATCCTGGAGTGGTGAATTAGCCAATTGATCTACAAGTACCTATCCTTTGATAGCTCTCTATTCTACATATTCAATATCAAACTCACTTAGAATTAGGACCCATTTTGCGAAACGTCCTGTTAATGCTATTCTTCTCAAAAGATACTTTAGAGGATCGATCTTAGCAATGAGCTTTACTATATGAGAGAGAATGTAGTGCCTCAATTTCTATGATGTGAAGATGACTGCTAAGCATGATTTTTCAATGATGCTATAATTGAGCTCATAAGTGACTAGGGCTCTACTAATGTAGTAGATAGCTCGTTCTTTCTTTGTTTCATCTTCTTGCACCAGCAATACTCCTAGGGATGTAGCTATAGCTGAAATGTATAGGAGAAAAGGTTTTCCATGAATAGGAACCATAAGAATAGGTGGAGTAGCTAGGTACCCCTTCAATTCTCTGAAGTTTGCTTAACAGTGTTTGTCCCACTTGAATGTAATCCCTTTATGTAGTATCTTAGTAAAGGGTTGTGCCTTATCTGCAAGTTGGGAGATGAATCTCTTGACAGAATAGATTCTCCCTTGTAGTATCCTCATTTGATTGATATTATGTGGAGGAGTCATCTCTAGAATAGCTTTTACCTTTGCAGGATCTACCTTGATTCCCTTTGTTGATACTATGAATCCCAGGAGCTTGCCTGATTGGACCCCAAAGGCACATTTCTTTAGGTTGAGCCTAAGTTGGAACTATTCCATTTGATCCAATATCTTTCTTAGGTCAGAAATGAGAGTACCTCTCTCCTTAGATTTAGCCAATGTGTCATCAACATAGTCCTCCATGTTCTTATGCATCATGTCATGGAATATTGTTGTCATAGCTCTCTGATATGTTGCACCGACATTCTTTAACCTAAATGGCATGATGTTCCAGCAAAATGTGCCCCATGCACATGTGAATGCAGTTTTCTCTTGATCCTTAGGGGCGATCTTGATTTGGTTATAGCCCAAAAATCCATCCATTAATGAATACATCTGAAATCCTGCTGTAAGATCTATGATCATGTCAATGTTTGGTAGAGGGAAGTCATCCTTCGGACATGCTTTGTTTAGGTCTCTGAAGTTCATACAGATCCTGATATATTTATTAGATTTAGAAATGGGAACCACATTGGAGATCCATGCTGTATAGGCAATAACTCAAATAAATGCAGCTTTCAACAACTTTTCTAATTCTTCTTTCACCAATAATGCAACATGAGGATGCATCTTTCTAAGTTTTTGTTTTACGGGCTTGATCCCAGGAGCTATAGACAAGTGGTGCATGATGAGATTAGGATCTAGCCCTAGCATATTAGTGTAGGACCATGCAAAGTTCATCTTCTTCTCCTTCAGGAACTTTGTGAACTGTACCTTCTCTTCTGCTGATAAAGATTGTGCCAAATGAACTATTTAAGGATTTTCAATGGTGCTCAAGTTTACTGGTTGTGTTGGTTCAATCAATACCGAAGATCTTTCTTGAAAGTGTTCAGGGAGGATATCAAGAGTCTCATCCTTTGGTGCCTCTGAGAGGTTTTCACCATTGGATACATCTTTTTTCTTTACTATTTTGGGATTTGATACTGCCACAGAGTGGTTTTCACCATCAGTCCACTTTTTCATTTTATTTTTTAGTTTGTGACTAAGAAACTTGATATCCTCCTGTGACATATTCTCGCTCCTTGCATTGGTGGAAGAAGGGTAATATTCACAAGCATTGAGATAACAAGCTAGGGAGTGGTCATTGGAAAAGTCAAGGATAGGCATAGGATCTGTTTCAGTCCAATCAATTAGGTCTGGAAGTACCAATGTTAGGGAGTCAGATTCTGGGAAGGACAGCATCGTGTTAGCATCAAGACCATTAACCGACATGACACAATCTGTTAAGTTAATTTCTTTGATAATTAGATCAATAAGAGTGAGATTTTCATTAAAAGGGTCATTCTCAGTCATATATGGATCAAAATCTAGTGAGTCATCAGTAGAAATCTCATCATCATCCCTCTGTAAAAGGAGGCTTCTTGCTTGTAGCCTATGAAATTCTCATAGACTTATGTATTCACCAGTGTCTCCATCAATGATCGGGGGAATGAACTCTTCTTCCACTTCAGGAGGATCAATATCATTGAAAGGAGTGTTAGGTCATTTACTAGGAGCTGAGGAAGCTGCAAACATGTGAATTGTATCTATTCCAATATCTTTGGAGGCAATAGATAGCCTATCCCACTCATAGTCATGAGAGTCCGTGATATCATCATCAGATCTGTTTAAATATAAAGAAATGTTTATTTGATGGACTCAGTTAGCTGCTTGTAGATCAAAGTGGGGTAGATCGAGGACATGTGAAATTGTGACCAATTGCCCCCAGTTAGGATGTAGATTCTGTGGCCGGGGTATCTCTTGAGTGATTGTTGCTATGGTGTCTCCTACTTCTTGAATGGGAGGTTGTGCTAGCAAAGGAGTGTGAAGATCCTGTGGTACCTCAAAGCTAGGCACGTAGTGTTCTACTTGATATTCAAGATTCTCTATACCAATATGTAGTAATCTCTCATAAGGCCATGGTTCCAATATTATCTCATTTGTTTTATCACTCCTTGTTTCAGAAGGTGGAATCTCTTTTGAAGTAGGTTTGTGGGATTGAGTATTAAAACCCAGTCATGTTTTATCTCTGTTGTTGAGGAACTCCATGGGTATGGGTTCAATGATCCCTCATCCTATGTCATTTAGAGGTCCCTTTCCTTTGTAACCCATTTGTGTGAGGAAATCATATCCCTTTCCATACTATTCTGGGGATATCTTCACATGTTTGACCTCAGATTCAACTGGTTATCCTTTGTAAAGCCAGTCCAAGACTGCCTGTTCTTCTATGTTGTCTGAAGAAGATGTGGATGCCTTTATCATGCCAGTTGCCTTGTGTACTTCTAACTCTTTGGATGTTGTAGGTGTGAATGTTGAGGAAGGTTTTCCATAGGATCTTGGTGATACTAGAAGTTCTATCATTGAGGGATTCAGGTCCAGTTTGTACTCTCCCGTACCTGTTTCTTTGAGTTTCAAAGTTTTGCTAAAACTCTTCATAACCATGTCCTTGGTTGTTTCAGGAGAAACTGCATCCATAGCCTCTTTTTTGTGTGGGATCATGCTACTTTCTTTGGTATTGTTGTAAGTGTATTTGGCATCTGCATGAATCATCACTTCTATCCCATTATGTGGGAACTTTATGCATTGGTGATAAGTGGATGGTACAACTTGCATTTTGTGAATCCATGGTCTCCCCAATAGAATATTGTAGGCCAGTGGTAGATCCAGAACTTGACATATGACGTTCCTCTTGATGGGTCTGACTCTAATAGGTAGAGCAATAAGACCTCTGGAGGATCTTTCTTCCTCATCATAAGCTTTGATGGTTATCTTTTTTCTAGTGTCAATTGTTTGTTCTGAGAGACCTAGTCTATAACGAGATCCAGTGTACAGATATTCAATCCTATGCCTCCATCTATCAATACGTGTCTAACATGGGATTTATGAATAAGGACTTCAATATGGAGGGGTTGATTGTGTGGATGGGTCAATGAATTGTTGTCCTCTTCAGAAAAGGAGAGGCAGTGTGACGCTGAGATGTGATTGACCATCACTTGAAATTTGTCTATATCAATATCTTTTGGAATATTAGTAGCATGTAGGGCTTGTTCTAGGATTTTCCTATGTACCATGGATATCTTGAGCAACTCAAAAATGGAAATTTTGGCAACGGTTCATTGCAATTGTTCTACCAAATCATATTTTTCTCCAGGGATAGTGACCACATGTTTTGCTGCTGGTTTAGGAATAGTTATAATAGGAACCTTTGATGTTGATGTCAGTTTTGGAGGTCCTTTGATTGTAACCTGTGCTTGGCTCCATGTTACAGAATTTGAGGAGGATGAGGCACCTTTAATTGTGGTCACATTGATGGATTCATTTTTAATATTGAGCATATTAATCAAATTGTCACTTTTGGAATAGGTGTAGTTTACCTCATTACCTTTTCCTTTAGATGTCTCCCCTTGATTGTAATTAGGAAAAGGTTTGTTGAATGCTTTATGATCCTCATTGGTAGTATGTCCATCTACTTTGATCTTACCTCCTTTGATGAGGTCTTGGATGACATGTTTAAGTTTGAGACAATTATTAGTCTTGTGTCCCTTGTTTTTATGGAAGACACAATAGGAATTATCATCCCACCACCTGGGTTTGACTATTGGTTCCCACGGTTTTGAATCGGGAATCGTAAGAACTTTGTTATCCACTAGCATTTTCAAAACAGTCTCAAGAGGTTCCCCCAAAGGAGTGAATTTTCTTTGGGGTTTTGAAGTCCAGGTTCATTCTTTGTTATCATTGTTCATTTTGGGAACAGGAGGTGTTACTTTAGCCTCTTTGCTTTCTTGCATGTCATTGGTTAGATTGAATGCTTTGGGTTTAGGATTAATGTTAGAGGCATCAACTGCTCCATCATTAACAACATTTTTGTTTTTCTTCCACCATTTAGGCTTGGAGTTGGAGTTACTGCCTTTGTTTTTGTTTTGAAGGGTGATCTCTCCCTTTTTGACCATGACTTCCTCAATACAGAGGGCATTTTTAATCATCCTATCAAAGCTAGGAGAATCTTGAATTTGTAGAGCATAGCTCAATTCAAGCACTAGATTATTAATGAAGATTTCAATCTTCTCCATTTTAGGAATGGCCCTTGAATATCATGCAAAAATCTTCCTCCATCTTTGTAGGAAGTGTGTGAATGATTCTCCAATTCGTTGTTTGGTGTTACATAGGTCCATCATAGTTACATCATGTTGGATGTTGTAGGAGTAATGTTGAATGAACCGTTGCATCAACTTCTCAAATGTCTTGACCTTAGGGTTTAATTTTGAGAACCATTCCATGGAATTACCTCCTATACTTCCTAAAAATAGTCGCATGAGGTATGTGGGTTCGTGCATGTACTCAATGCTTAGAGCATAGAATTCCCTTACATGGTCGTGTGGATCAGTTTCTCCTGTGTACTTGTCATACTTTGGCCTTGCTACATTAGGAGGAAATGGGACCATAGTGATACTCTTGTCAAAAGGAAATGGACAAATGGCATCCAAAGAGTATTTTTTTTTGGGTTTCTCCTTCTCTTGTTTGAGGTTGGTGAGCTCCATTTGCATTAGATTGAGGTGTTTGGTGAGAATAGATATTGGGTTTGGTACCTCTTTTTCCTTGAGATTTTCCACATTATAATCTTTGGGTAACTTGACACCCATGGATGCTAGATGGAGGAAGTACTTTTCTTTATCGTCACCAATTATCCATTCCAATAGCTTGTGGATCCATTTACTTTGTTTGAGTTTTTCATATTCATCTTCAGGGATCTCTTCTTCACTGTCTGGTCCAAATGGATTATGTTCAAACTTGGGTCTTCCTTCTTCTTCCGTGCCTTTGGATTGTACTTTTTTTCCATCATTATAACCCTCAAAATCCTTACTCTGTTCATTAGTGTTTCTATCCATTTGAGGTGAATCTAGATCAAGAAGGGAACTGCGATAAGTTTCTCCTTGAAAGTGTGGTGTTTAGGAGGCACTTTTGATCCTTTAGTTGTGGACTGGTTGCATCTTGTGTTAACCATGAACTTTGTTTCTCAACTTTGTTAACCTTTCCCAATAGTGTAAGTAAGGATTTCAGATCATTCAAGTGGGTGTATCTAGGTAAAGGTAACTTTTTATTGTTGGTAGATGTAAATGATTCTAGCGTCAGAGGGGTAGAATGCCCTGATAGTGAGCTGGGAACCAAGTTGTTGATAGTAAATGGGTAGACCACATGTATTGAACTGATCGTGAAAGATTGACTAAGCATGCAAGGTGGACATTTTGAAAGTGTTTTTAAAATATATCAGGGAGACTAGAAGAGACAACATGAACCAACTAAAGAGAAAAAAGGGTATCCTAATCCACTGAGACTTCCTAAGAAAAACTCCTACAAATGCCCACTATCCTGAATGCAAGCTCCTAGATGCGAGCCTCTGATGGTACCAAATACGATCCTAGAATCTGGATACAACTTCTTTCTGACCAAATGTGATCCTAAATACCAAATGCGACCCTAAACACTGCATGCGACTCAGGAAAAATAGGATATGATCTTATGATGTCTTTGTCAATTTTTGGTCAGTTTTGAAAAGTTTGTTTTTGATGTGCGTGAAGTTGCTTTTTTCCAGATTGCATTTAGAGGTGTCATAAGGTGTGAAAAACACTTGTACTCTAGGGTTTGAAATTTTTTGATTTTTTTGAGGAGCTTATCTTTTTAATGATCTTTTGGACATGTCAAACAGTTTTGCATTGTTAAGAGGGTGAAACAAACACTCATTTTATCCTATTTTCTAGGTGGAGGATGAAAATCTTTGCTTGTTGACTCAGGTACACACTCAAATGCTAATCAGAATACAACCATCACCAAGCATGCAATGGCTCAAGTCATGATGTTGTATTAGCCGACTCCAAATGCAAGTGAGGGCACAATATGATGAGTGTCTTGGGGCAATTACTTTTTGCCTTGCACAAAGATTATCACCCTTTCGGGGATGAATCAGGAATTCTTTCAATTGAAGTTGTTGTAGATTATTGAGCGATTCATTCGAAACTGTCCCCCATAGAATTGCACAAGGAAAAATTGAGGCATATAGCCCTATGAGTACCTGAATATATGTAGTCTCGCAAGCAAGATTCAAGCAGCTCCACTCTACATATACCCAGATATGTTTAAGGAATGATGTCGTAATTCCAAGAACAAAACCAGTTCCATCTTTCAAGGCTTTGGCCTACGAGGAAGCAACTATTTATAGTGAGTTGGAAGGGTCGGCGTAAGACCTGTCCTCACTTAGGTCATTCCTAGGAGATTTTGTCCTCAACTGGCAGGCCCTTTATTGTTTAAATGATATGTAACCAGGATTGGCAAGCTTTGCATGTCTGGATTTTTTATTCTTCTGAGGAAGAAGAGCATACTCTCCTAATCTAAGCCATTTTCTCCCAAAGCACTTAAAACAAAGTTCATTCTCTCAAGCTATGTTGAGCTCGATTTAGTTGTTCCTATTTTAAAGAAAATTGGATGCTTGAAAGAGAAAGTTTTCCTTGTTCAATTAACCACAATGATTTAATGATTTGTGTTGTTAAATTTTTGATCCAAAAAGAATTAAGCGATTGAACTTGTTCTTTAATCCCACATATTTAGTGCTTTTTTTTGTTCATTTACTATCCAAAAGGAATTAAGTGATTTGTTTTCTTGTTCATTTACCCCAAATTCCATTCAATCCATAAACTGATGTATGAGTTTCTTATTTTCCTTAAAAGGAAAAGAGCATAATCCTCTACTCAGTTTAGTGACAAATTGGAATATGTGTTTTAAATTTTGAAAAAAAGTAAATAGAGGTCAAGATGGGGGGTTGGTAACCTATAAAACCGAGTTAATATTTATTTAGTTTAACTCCATGAAAACCTCAAAAATAACCTGCAAACACTTTTTAAGCTGCAAAATACCACAAACACCACTTGTCAAAATGTTAGGATTAGGTAAATCGAATGCACAAGCTTTTTAACTAGATGCGAGCCTAAATTTATACTAAATGTGACATAGTATACCGTATGCGAGCTTTTACACTGAATGTGATCCCTTGATGACCAGATGCGAGCCTAAACTAGAAATGACCCAGGAAATCTTGGATGCGATCTGACTTTTCCGTGGTGTGATGGCGTATCTGGGATGCGATCCTGAATGACTAAAAATGATCCTGTGACCGAATCCTGAGCATGCGAATTGGCAAAAAAGTGTTAGAAAATGAGGCCAAGTTAGAAATCAGGCCCCACGGTGGGCACCAAAAATGTGTATGTGTATTTGGGTACCTGATAAGAGAGACACAACACATCAATAAGTCATTGCATTAGTTGAAAACGGTTAGACAAGCATGTAAAACCACCTAATATCGACCTATTGCCTACTAACTAGGAAGAGTGTGATTAGTAACATAAAAGCCCTCAGTTTATGCTACAATCAGTGACATATACAACCTAGTATGAAGGATTTTAGATTATAAACAAGCTAAAAAGATGAGAAAACATGCATTCTAGCTCTAAGCATGAAAGTAATAACAATGCAAAATCATGATTTAAGAAGTGAAATGTTAGTCTAGTATTAATTCAACAGCATAAAAATGCATTTGCAATCTAAGATGAAGGCTTATTTACTCTCAAAAATGGCTTCTATTTATAGAAGAATGAGAGAGAGAGGGGGGACAAGGTGAATTAATGAGTTAAGGGACTCATTAATGGAGGTGTAAGAACCATTAATGCCCAAGGAATTAATAAGGCATGGGAGAGACATAGGTTTAAGGCATCTTCATTAATAAGGCATTAATGAAAGCCTTAAAGAAGCAAGGGAAGGGTGTAAGAGGGTGGCTTGAGAAGGTGGACCTTAAGGAAGTCAAGCTTGAGAAAGTGGACTTTCTCAAGTGG
>MU225685.1:2078564-2092805 GCA_018584345.1 Thuja plicata | reverse complement strand
TATATATATATATATATATATATATATCAATTAGAACTAATTTTAATCAAACTAACTTCAAAAGCAAATTTAAATTACAGACTAAATTTAAACATATATTAAAAAGATTTAAATTAATTAAAATTTAAACTAAAATGAAAATTAAATATTATATACACTAAACTTAACTTGAAAATCAAATATTAAAATAAACAAATAAAATCAAAACTAAATAATTTTAAACCATAATAAAATTTAAGATTTTAACAAGGCAACTCCCTCGGGATTACTTCCCTCGGGAGAGCCGCATGGCCTGCGGGCCCCCTGCGCTCCCCTTTGGGGAACCGCACGCACGGGCATAGTGTGGGGGGGTGTGGTGGCCCCCGCCACCCACCCCAAACTTTAACTTTTAACTTTTTAATTTAACAATTTTTTTTTAAAGAATCTTTCTAAAATAATAAACTCTTAGTTTATTGTTTGTTTTTGTTTTTTTTTTAATTTTTTATTATTCTTATTATTTTTTTTACTGGTGTAAATAAAAATAACTCTGTATTTTAAAAAAAAAAAACCCGCAAGCCTATATATTTTTTTTAATTAATTTTCAGCAATAATTAATAACTCAATTTTCTTTTCTTTCAAAAATTAAATCTTATAAGCCATAATTTCAACAATATTGACAATTTTATTTCAATAAAATTATAAATAAAATAGGAGGGATATTTTCTTTTTCTCTCCCACATGCAAGATGATAAAAATAATAAAAACTTAATTTTTAAATATAATTATTTGTTTATTTCAAGGGTTTTCTTGTTACCAAGCATGCAATTTTAACCCATTTTCCTCATTTTCTTTCAGGTTGATCAGGGGTTTGGGCAAGGACATGGTGAAGGTATGAATTTCATCTTTCCATGGCAGGAAGATACAGATGTGAGGGTTTGAAAGCTATTTCTCCAACAATAACCAATTTTCATCTAAAGAAGACATTTTCACCCAAATTGATACCCTAAGGGAAATACCAAACATAAATCTTTCATACGAAAACCCTTATATCCAATTGGCATTCAACACCCAAAAATGAAACCCTCATGTTCATAATCACATATCTGACATTCAAATATGAAAGAAAACACAAATAGATCCAAGAACACATTTTTTATCATTTTAATTAATGGAATCACCAAATACACAAACAGAGAATATCAAGCAAAGGATCCCAGTTTTCAGATGCATAGAAGACAGGGATCTGAAAACTAGAATTGAAAAGCTCAAAATCCTACCTTAGCAACAGAAGAGATGATTAAACCCACAAATCCAAGCAAGATGAATTTCAAATCCAAGCAAACCTCCTCAAAATCCCAATTCCATGATTTCTCCTTCTCCCTGATTGAACAACCTCCAAAAGGGCTTCCAATCCAAAGATATAGATAATCTAAGCAATTAAGTTTTTAAAAAGTGAAAACCCTAAAGGAAAAATAAATTATCTAATTATTAATTAAGATAATTCCTTTATTTTCAATTTCACTTAGAGCATGCAACAGGAACTCAACTTTATAATATCAAAGCAAAGTGTTAAATTGAAAATGCATGAGATAATATTTCAATTAAATAAATCAATTAACCATGCAACTTAAAGTGATATTCAATAATTCAACTTATGCACAATTAATTGAATTTAATATTTATTAAATCTCAATTATTTTAATCAAGACTTAATAATTAAATCAATTAATTAAATATAGGCATTTAATTAATATTTAATTATTAAATAGCCATATATAAATGTTTTGACCCCATTACAGGTGCAATAATTAACATTAATATTTACCATGAAAATTCATTAAATAAATCAAGCTAAAAGCATCATCAAATCACTTGAAACCCATCTAAACAGATAATCAACTGAAACAGACAATCAACTAAAACATACACCCAACACACACAAACAGACTTATGAATCCACGACACTTGACAGATTCAAACACTAGGGTAGTCAATCAGATTCTTTGTCCATTAATAGGACAAAATAAGGGTTTAGGGTATGGATTTGGACCTAAATACTATCTCCCCTCTCTTACCATTGAGATATTGCGATAGGGCATGCTCACTCCTGCCAATTTAGGGAAGACGTAGCCTAGTACCTGCAAACCTGTCATCACAAAGACGAGTATACATGCATATAATATAGAAAACAATGGTTGAGACTAGTTTATCGTGTGGATCTCACCGAAGTAATTAACTACGACTCTATCCCATACCATATCAAGCACGTCAAATAGTAATGCAAAACATACAAATGATCCATGTGCATATAAATCTAGGGTCAGTATTGTCAGAAAACCATAATCAAAATGATATCCTAGCATATACATAAGCATCATGAAATGACCATAAATCATATGCAAATAAGAGATGAAACACTCTAAGTAATGAATCAATAGCATACTGAAACATGATACATAAATCTCCTCTAAACCAACTGAAATAATTAAGGGACTATAGCTATTTTAATTAAATAGGCTAGGGGAATGGGTTATTTGTAAGTGGATAATTGATTTAGGGATTTATTTAATTCCTTTATAATTTAAATACTATAGCCATGTTTGATTTTGGTTTGATTTAATTGGTCTGAATTGATTTAAATCATATGGCTATAATAGTTAATATAATTTAGTGATAAAAATCACCTAGGACATTAAATTGATTCGAAGAATTATGCCAAGCAGTAATAGGGTTTTTTGGACATAATCGAGGGTATGATCACACTTAGGGAAAAATAGGGTCCATAGTTGGAACAAACCAAATTCAGGTGGTTACATTCTCTTTAGCAATTAAACCTTCTAAACAAGAGAACTACCTCTGATACAAATTATTGGGATAATGGAGAGGTTTGTACTGAGAGGGGAGGGGTGAATTAGTACTCTTAAAAACTTTTAAACTAATCTTTGTAACCAAATGTTCTGTAATAACTAATTGAGTAGATTGCATACACAAAACATATAATGTCACTGCTAAAATGTAAATGCATGTAAAGTAAACAATACACATAAATTAAAATTAAGTACTCATGACACTAGTATTTTGGTATCACAGAAAACCCCTGTTAGAAGGTAAAAACTACGGTGGGGATGAGACCCACAAAACTTCACTACTGCAATAAATAAAGTAGCCTGTTAAAGCTTACAAAGATTGATCACTTCTGATGATCTTACCCTGTTAGGAGTAGAAATGAGATTGATTAGATCTACCCCATGAGAGAATTTAGCAACACAAAGGATGTGTGCACTCAGTTAAGAGATTTACATAAAGACGGTTAAGTCTACTCTGTTAGGAGATTTTGGGGTCTATTACAATTGTTAGAAAGTAACAAAATTTTGATCTGAACAAATACAATCTCAATATTGTTGATACAGATAATTTAAGTGCATATAAAATATATATCACCTTACTGTGAATGATAATACCTTCTGCTCTTTTATGCTCAGTAGTCTTGCCTATGTTCTAAAAACTGATTACTGCAATGTAGTATTTTTCCTTAAAATCCTTGTCTGATCTCTGATGTCTATAGTATGGGGGCTACTTGATCATTGCTTGATCAACATACATTACAAAATGACATCTTTACAATATATATCAAACTCCTTGACCTAATTAGGGTTTTACAATATCATCCCTAACCTAAGATCAAAAGTGTACATAATTTACCTTGATCATCTAAACATAGGAGATATAAAAAATTAATGTTGTGAATCCATAATTAATGTTATCCTCGATCATTGTAAACCATTATCTAGGTACCTAGATTGATGTGCCATAAAAAAATTTATGTGGCCTCTGGTCCACTTGATTAATGTTGTCTCTCAGTGCTCGAGGTTGTCTGTTTATCTCGGTTATACTGTTGTTCAATTATACTATGTATCTTGATGTAGACTACTTCTCGGTAAAGTTTGTCTTCTCGGTAATCACTGCACTTGGTTAACTCTATGTGTGATCAGTGCTCTCGGTTAACTTTGTACTTCGGTGATTATACTAACTAGTAAGTATGTGACTTTGTTACCGATTGTCCATTTGAGTGCTTGAAATACTAATGACAACCTTCAATTCTCATTTGCAGTAACAATGTACATTCTCAAATAAAATATCCCTCTCCTTAGGGTAAAACTCTCACTGCTATACTCTAGCAACCAAATTCATCAACTTTCTTCTAACTGTCACGGTGATCACCCACTTTCCTCACTTTATATTCACATTAACTTGTTAGGATTTTATTATACATGTTAGAACATATTAATTCCATGAGAATCAGATCTGTATCATTCATGGAATGACTATGACTTCATAAAACTATCAACTTGTTATTAGAAAACAAAGAAATTAAGGGGCTGCCAGCACAAATTGTTAAAAAATAAAATGAAGATGAATCTCATAACATTCAAAGGTGTTTAAATTGAATATGAAAGGATTCCTAAGGCATAAGAAACATCCACAAATCAATATGAGACTTAAATCATTCAAGGAAACATTGAAGTTTTCAGAATCATTGTATTTTCATTGAAATTCTAAGTCTCAGTCCATACACCAGGCATCTATATGTCATAAAATGATCATTTTCATCCTTATAGACCTTCTACCCAGATATCCCAACTAATTATAATTGGTTACATGGCTTTGTTAAGGATTAAATCAAGAGAAAACCAATTTCCCTCTAAAACACTAGTTAGTCGTTGTTATTTGAAAATTTGAATTTCTAATTCTCATTTTATTGTATTTTCCTATCTACCACTTATAACCCCTATTAGTATCAACATTATTTATGGAGGGGCATATTTCCTACCATTTAAAATAAGTACTATTATTTATTTTCATTTTATTTATATTATATTATTTTAATATCTTAAATGTTATATTATTTGTTTGTAACATATGTGTTTGTGTGTAAATTTATATGTATTCATGTACGTAGATAAATCCATACAAATATTCTAAATATTTTCTTCAAAAGTGATATGAACACATAAATTTAAATAAATTTAACATATTTAGATTTTTTAAGTATATAGCATTAAATTTTCATAGATATAAGAAAATTTTCGTGAAACTTTTTTTGTCCATATGATCATAATAATAAAGATTCCAATCACATAGATGTTTGAACCTTATATAAGAATTTTATGAGTATGACTTCTTTCATTACAATAAAATATTTTTTAACACACCCTTTTCAACCCACATGAAAATCTTATAAATGACTATAAAAAATATATTCACATTGCCTCTAACCCTCATCCCTTCCTTCTGAAAAAACATATATCACATGTCCTCTATGTGATCACTCATTTATGAGACTTGGGAAGATGAATATCTCTAATACATGATCCTATGAAGGATAGATTTAGAATTGTCAAGTCAAATTTTAATGTCTCGCATACTTAGTGACTTCATAATCCTTCAAATGAGTTTGGATGGGTCAAATGTTGCCCAAGGCACACAATTTATAATAATTACAAGGTGCCTAACTTATTGTTAGTTTTATAGCGGTCCCATTTTAAATGGAAATTGAAAAATGATATATCTTCATTCTTTAATAAATATATTAAAAGTGTAAATGCAAGTTTAAACTATAAAGATATTTCAACAACATGCTATACAACATCCTTAGTTAAATTATCTAAAATATTAAAAGTAAATAAATAATAGATATATTAATTTTAGTAGAGCATGAGGGTCTTAGAGATTTCATAGACTAAGGAAAATATATAGTTACAAATATCATCAAAAGACTCTAGATGATATCTTATTTTTATATTAGAAACATATTAAGCACTATAAACTTCATTTGATAAGGTTGCTTATCTTCAAAAATCTTTGATAAGGTTGTTTATCTTCAAAAATCTTATTTAAACCACAAAATAAAATGATGTTCCCATCAAGAAGAAAATGAATTTTAATACAAGTAGATAAGTATCAACATTATTTATGGAGGGGAATATTTCCTACCACCAGTGTCGGGTGCTGCTTTTATCAACCTGATGAACCTCCTCTCCTCATGATCATTTTCTTCCCTATGACCCCTATTTTATTATCGTTCATTGTATTATTCTTCTTCTTCTTCTTCTTCTTCTTCATGGTTTTCTTCATGAACCTCTTCTCTCATAGGTTCTTGTCTCTCCTTCTCTAAGGATTCTAACCTTGTTATCCATTGTAATATCTCCCTTCTCAACTATCTTTCTTCTCTTTCCTTTTCTGCTTTCAAATCTCTCTTTTCCCTCTTCCCATTCTCAAGGGCATCCCTCAATTCTTCTATCTCCCTAATCATCTGGTTATTAGGTGCCATGTCTAAAACTTGTATCTTCTCCCTTCTTAAGGATCTACTTGTTGATTCTCTAATATGACCTGATGCAGAGGTATGGTGGTTGAATTCAAAACTTGTTATGTTTAGGCTTCCCAAGGTGCTCTTCACCTAATGACCCCAAGTGCCCAAATGCTTCTAGCTTGTCAATCTGAATTCTCCCACACAATCACTAACTCTGCAGGTTTGGAATGGCTTAATACACTTATACCCCCTATTAGTATCAACATTATTTATAGAGGGGCATATTTCCTACCGTTTAAAGTACATACTATTATTTATTTTTATTTTATTTATATCATATTCTTTTAATATCTTAAATATTATATTGTTTGTTTGCAACATATGTGTTTGTGTGATATAAAATAAGAAACAAACAGAAAATGATGCTCTCTGTGAAAAACAATATTAGGCAGCCGCATGCCCAGGGCTCGAATCCCAATGGCTATGGTAGAGAGAATTTTAAAATAGAGAAGGGAGAGCATTTCCTACAAAAGCCAAAATTGATTGTGACAAATCAATCATCATAGAGTGTTGAATCTTGATAAGTCATGTCTGAACATTTGAGAAGGATTACAACTGAAAATATCCTGAACAGTTTCATGGAAATATTTGTGGATAGCATTCCCAAGCAGAGCTCAGAGACATTATTCAAAATGAGTGAAAAATCATCAGTTTCAAAGTCATTTAATCAACTCTTTGGATGCTAGAAACCCGTTCATTGTCTACTTAGGTGGAGGAAAATCCAATGAAAAATCCATAACAGATGACTTCAACAATGAACTTTAGCATGCCAAACAAGTCATGCATTTTGTAAGCACAAAATACTAAAAATCTATCTATAGGAAAAACTCACCACTACCCTGGAACAACCATTTCAGTGCTTTGGTGAAGGAAGAAATCAAGCTGAAAAGGGTTTCTAGAATATCGGATGGGAAAAATGATGGAAGAATGATCCACCTTTGAAATTAATCCTTCAATCCATAAAATTATCTAGATAAGAAGTGGCTGGGCGATAAAGAAGCGACAAGTACAGAAACAGACTGGATAAAAGTAGAAAGAAAAAAAGAAATAAAGAACTACAATAGATCTACAAAAAACAATGAATATCAATCAAGGAAAAATTTAAAAAACCCTAATCCAATGAAAAACTTATTTACACAAATCAACCCACCAAAGGACAATGCCATTAAAAGATTACAACCCAATGCTAAGGCAAATATGATTTTTGAGTCCAAGCAAAGAAATAAAAAATAGGAATGGGAACACACAAATTACCACCATATCTTAATTAAAGAAAATTCAGAAACTCAAAGAGATCCAGAAAAAATCCCCAAGAAAAGAACATATCCATCTCACTGGGGTAAACATGATATGAATAAAAACACATCTCAAGAAACAATGGCTATTCTGAGTAATGTGTACACTAGAGGCTACTGGCATTATTGGAAAAGAAACAGAATAATCACTTTTTGGAATGGACCTATTGTCTCCATGGAAAGAATCAAGCAATGGTTGTACGAAACCCTAAGGGAGCAAGTAAGTATCACTAACCTTTGTAATAATTATATATATTTAAATTGCATCAATGGAGAGATTATAAAGGCTTTGTTAGAAGGTTTACCAATCTTTTTTGAAGGCTTTTGCTTGAATTTTTTTCCCTGGCGACCGAACTTTAATGTTAATACCTTTTTAAAAGATCATGTATTAAATTGGGCAGTCATTAACAATTTTCCAATGGAACTACTTCATAGTAAAATATTACATCAGATAGGTAGCTTGATAGGAGATATTATTGGATTTGAACCTTCATTCTTAGATTATTCTACAGTCAAGCTCTTGATTAGGGTTCCTCTTGAATTTTTTTTATTTAAAAAAACTAAAAATAATAACAAATAATTCAATCTATAAATTCCAACCCCAGTTATATAAAGGAAAGATTAATGATATCCAGATCTATGTTATGGAAGAGATTGAGTCTAGATACGAGACTACCTGCTTAATAGAACCAAGAACTACGGATTCGAGGTATAGATTTGAGAATTTAGAAGCCATAAATTGTAAAAAAATATAAGGAAATGATGATGAAATTCCATGGGAATGAGAACATAATAGATGCTAGAAAAGATATGGAACAGAGTAACAAAGAGGTAGTTTAGGAACTAGAGGAAGGGTAGATAAGAGAAGAACCATTGCAAAAGAATCCAATTGATACAACACTTGAGCACAACTCTTCGAAGGAACTTAGCAAAAATACATAACTAGCCATTGGAAAAAATAAAAAGAATAAACATGCTAAGTTATCAAGCAAAGTTAGGGATGAAGGAACACAAAAGATAAGCACTAAAATGACAGATAGAGTTTTAAGTAACTGCTTGAATAATATGATTAATGAAAATAATACCAGACAGTTATCTATAGAGGAAAGCTACCAAGAGAAGAGAAAGATAGTTCAAAAAATTGAAGCAAGTATGAAGTACATAAGTGACAAACTACAAGATATCCACAAAGCACAATATGAGGTTAGAGAATCATTAGATTATTGGCATGAAATTGAAAGGGATCGGGAAATAGACCAAGAGAATATAATAGAAGAAGAATCTCCAGAAAGCCTAAAAGTGGCAGGAAAAGAAATTTGTATAGTAGATCAGTATTCAGAAGTAAATATGTAATTAAATAAGGAAAACCCAGGGCAAGAGTTCGATATTGTTATTACAAGGGAAGAAACAGGAGAAATGGACAATTCACCTAACATATGAAAGGACCAAATACAAGTAATTGATGAAGGTATGCTAACAAACAACAAGGAAAAAGAAAAAGACATAAAGAGTATAGAATCAGAAGCAATTCTAGAACTAAAGAATGTTCAAGACAACGATCTAAACCCAGTAAAAAAAATAACATAAGAACACAGTAATGATGATATGATAAATTTTAATCAAAGGGAACCTAATACAATTTTGATTCCTATAGAAGTGAAAACTATTCTAAAATAAGCAGTACCTGATGAACAAATGATAGAAACTACAGGTCAAGTAAATGAATCAAGAAAACCAACAAAATAGGAGGAATTTGGAGTACAAGAAATGGAAGACATGATACAAGCTAATGAGAACATAGAATATTTACCACAGTCATAAAATGGAGAAGATAACATAGAAACAAAATGCAATATTAGTCAAAAAATAATGCAGGAAATGACAGAAGAAAAGGAAATCACAGAAGATGAATCATTGGCCTACAGTCTGCAAAATGCATCAAGTAATAAAGAGAATTTAGGAATCATAGAAAATCAAGATGGAATTGAGCATCCTATTTGTGGAAAACAGAGCAAGAAGAGGGGTCATAAGTCTTTAGTTGAACTCAGAGCAACCATAGGCATGGCAGATAATCAAATTAAAATTAATGAATTACTACATGTAGGGAAGGGGAAGGTCCTTCCCAAGGAGAAATGGGGCTCACCAAATGGAATGTTAGGGGCTTGAAGGCCCCTAACAAAATGCACCTGTTTAAGCACAATTTTCCCTTTTTGAATCTGACATAGTATTACTATAGGAAACTAAACTAAGTCTAATAGAAGGAAATAAATTTTAAAAAAGGTTAGGTATTTGGAAATCAAAATTAGTAGAAGAAGCATGAGCTTCAGGAGGATTAGCAATCCTATGGGATCCTCAAAAAGTCAATTTTACTCTCTCAATCTCTAAATCAAATTGGATAGGTGGTCATGTAAGTAGTTTCAAAAGTGAAAAAAAATTTGTTCTAATTAATGTATACGGTCCCATTCCAACTCTTGAGAAATGAGTAGTTTGGGATGAAATAAGTAATTTCATGGCAACAAATATCAGAGATAGCTTCTTTTTGGGTGGGGATTTCAATGCCATGTTGAACTTGAATGAAAAAAGGTGGTAGACAAATTGTTACACAGACAATGGAAGATTTCAGAAGTTGGTTTATAATTAACAATCTGATGGACATCCCTACCACAAATGGAATCTTTACATGGAACAATAGAAGAATAGGTTTTTGTAATACAGTAGAAAGACTTGATAGATTTGTTTTTAAAGGAGACCTAGGTTCTTTTAATTTTCCATTTTCATCCTCTATTCTTCCACAAGTTGGATCAGATCATTTTTCAGTCATGTTAGAAATTGGGTAACCTCAGAAGCCACCAAGAAATCCCTTTAAATGTAAAAAAATTTGGTTCCATGAGGAAGAATTCATGGGGAAAATAGACCATTGGTGGCATGAAGGAAAATTCAAAGGGTCAAAAATGTTTTGCTTCATTTCCAAACTAAAAATTTTGAAAGAAAATATCCTAAGTTGGAAAAAACAACATTATGGAAATATATTTAAACATAAATTAGATAATGAAGAAGAGATCAAAATACTTAACGAAAAAGTGATCAAGGATGGAATAGATAATGACATATATTTGAGAGAAAAATAGTTATTAGCAATACAAGAGAATATTCTATCCAAGGAAGAAATCTTCTGGAGACAAAAGTCTCGTGAAATTTGGCTATTGGAAGGAGACAAAAATACAAAATTATTTCGTAACATCCACATTAAAAATAGAAATATCAATAGAATATTGAAAATAAAAAACTATGAAGGTGTAGAAATTGAAGATCCAAGTAAAGTAGCCAAAAAATTTGTAGATTATTTTAAAGAATGCCTAAATAAGTTTGAGTCGTCAAATTTTATAGCTTAGACTAAAATGTTAAACAATATACCCAAGTTAATAACAACAGAAGATAATAAAATCCTTAATAAGAAGTTCACAATAGAATAAATTAAAGAAGTAGTGTTTCAATTAAATCTTGATAAATCACCAGGCCTAGATGGGTTTCAGGCCTTTTTATTTCAAAAATGCTGGCACATTATAGGACATGATCTATGTGAAGTAGTTGAGGCAACCAGAAAGTCTGAATCATTGCTACTTGAGATCAATAATACTTTCCTAGCATTAATTCCTAAAAAGTTTTACCAAAACTAATCTCAGAAGAACAAACTAGATTTTCCTTGACAGATCCATATTTGATGGAATCCTCATCATTTAGGAGCTAATATACTCAACACAAAACAATAAATATCTGTGTATGTTTATGAAGTTAGATATTCAAAAGGCCTATGATAAAGTGCAATTGAGATTCCTATGTAAAGTGCTAGAGGCCTTTGGTTTCTCTCAGCAATGGATTTATCTGATCTATAATTGTATATCTACCCCAAAATTTTCTCTCCTCATTAATGGGACCCTGGAAGGTTTCTTCAGTAGTTTTAGAGGGATTAGACAAGGAGCTCCAATCTCTCCATTTCTATTCATCATCGTGGCAGAAGCCTTTTGTAGAGCAATTAAAAAAGCTAAAACAGATGGGAAAATCAAGTGAATTCAAGTTACAGATGGAATTCCCAATATATAACAACAACAATTCATTGATGATACAATACTTCCAGGAGAAAGATCAATGGCAGAAGTCTAAAACTTTAAGAAAATCATTAAAACATATTTTGAAGCTTCAGGACAGTAGGTTAACACAACCAAATCAAAAATATTTTTTCTAAACACCCCTCCAAGCATAGAACAAGTAATATGAAATCTCATGGGCTACCAAAAATGCACCTTCCCTTGTAAATATCTTGGGATCTGTTATGCCCTGCATACCCGTCCCTACATTTTGTGTGCAAAATGTCGGGTCCCCTTTTTTCTTTCTTCCTTTTCTTTTTTTCAGTTTTCTCCTTCCTTTCCCTTTTTGATTTTGGCTTGGTTCCCCGTTTCTTTAGGGATCTTTTGGTCCCGATCGGTCTTCACCTTTCTTTTCATGTCCATTGTTGCCTCTGGGACCCGTGTCCCTAAGTGTCATTCCCAAGCGGGTGATTCCAGATCTTTTATGCCCGACGATCATTTTTTCCTTTCTTTGAGGGTGAATGACCGTTAGGTGTTTTGTCCTGGATCCCAGTTGCTAGCGTGTTTCTTGAAGTTACTTTTTGTAACTAATGCACTCTCCTAGGCATTATTTAAGGCCTTTTACACTTACTATAAAAGCTGATTTTACCCTCTGGAAAATTTTCTGGAGAGTGAGGCGATTTGTTTTTTGAGCTAAGATGCCTAAACTAGCACTAGTACATTTGAGGCCTCTTTTCGATGGCTGTGTCACTTTTTCAAGACTGTCTCGTCGACCTAGCAATAGAGATCAGTGTTGTAATTTTGGTGTCAGAATTAATGACGACTATATCATCTGTCGTTATTGTGATGGTACTAACCGTCGCAATATGAGCTAGCTATGATGGTTACCATGATATCGTTACATATTTTAGATGTCACTATTACGACACATAGTCGTCACATCCTATTTGTCACTATTATGACACATAAGAGTCGCATATCATCTATCGCTATTGTGACACATAGGCATCACATGTTATCTATCATTTTTTCAGACGTGCGACGAATTTGCTATACATGCGACATCGAGCTATCAATAATTTTGCGACAGTCCGACGTTGCAAGTATAGAAAATTCATCACACATCTGAAAAAAGTGACATCTAGATGTCGTAATACGAGTTGGCAATAATGGTTATCATGCTATCATTATATTTTATCTGACACTATTACGACACCTAGGCATCACCGAATGAGTGTCAAAATTATGATAGGCATGCGACAAATTTGCTATACATGCGACATCATGCCATTGACAATTGTCGACGACTTGACGTCGCATTTATTTTTTTAGTGTCGCTTTAGAGTTTTTAAGAGTTTCTCTTTATTTCAAGAATAGTTTAACATTCTCTACTTAATAAGGCCAACCATGTGAAGGTGGAAGCTCATCTGGCCCCTCCTAGGACACTCTAATGACCCTTTACGACACTTTAATATCTCTAAGATGTATTCTTAGGGATCGCAAAGGATCATTAAGGGTCATAAGGGATCTTGGGACACAACAGCTGAGAAACATAAATGTAGGCATCATGGTCACAATTGTTTAGAGACACAACATAATTCAGTGGTATACCTAGATGATGCAACACAACCACTACTCCTCCAGTTCTAAATTGGCACTGGACAATCCAAAAACCATATATAAGGAATAAATTTAGAGAGCGGAGGGCCATAACAACCAAAATAATATACCTCCGCTCTCTAAATTTATTCCTTATCTATAGTTTTTGGTTCGTGCAGTGCCAACTTCAAACTGGAGGAGTAGTGGTTGTGTTACATCATCTAGGTATACCACTAAATTATGTTGTGTCTCCAAACAATTGTGACCATGATATCTACAATTAGGTTTCTCAACTGTTGTGATATCTATATTTATGTTTCGTAGCTATCATGTTTATGTGCATGTTCTTTATGTGTTTGGCTTCTCTCCCTCCTCCAAAATAATA
Source organism: Thuja plicata (assembly GCA_018584345.1). Classification (NCBI taxonomy): domain Eukaryota; kingdom Viridiplantae; phylum Streptophyta; class Pinopsida; order Cupressales; family Cupressaceae; genus Thuja; species Thuja plicata. The sequence goes on along the minus strand of MU225685.1, from coordinate 2,079,092 downwards.
TTTTCCCACTCTAAATCGAGAATGCATGTGTAGCTTCTTAGAATATATAGTGTTAGAAGACCCCAAATTGGCATAAATTCAATGTTCTCTTGGTTGTTTATAAAATTTTAAACAACCAGAGAAGAATGTTTTATATACCACTGGCGCTGCATGGAACTGCATAGGATCATCACCAAAGGGGGTTTTAGATTAGAGAACTCCCTTTCACTTAATAATTATGAAGCCATCAATGGTATACTAATTGTTTAGGATTGTAAGTTTCCATTGATGGCTTCAAATTACCAAGCAAAAGGTGTGAAAAAGACTTAGTAGCCTCTAGATCCTTTTCCTTGAATGCATTATACTCTTTTTTCTTGACGGATTCATCTTCTCGCTGAAGAATTCAGCTGGAATTTTGCCTCAAAGTTTGTTTAGGTTGAAGTAAAAAGGGAAAATCTCTTATAAAAGTATTGGTATAATTTGGATAGCAAGGATCACCCAACAAATAAAACAAGAATGGAAACAACGCAACTTAAAAGTAGAAGACAT
>MU225685.1:2054888-2072307 GCA_018584345.1 Thuja plicata | reverse complement strand
AAGGGACTGCACATGGGGTTAGTGCATTACATAATGAGTATAAGATTGTATAGTAAAAGAAAGGATCAATCTTTAAAGTACTTGGAAGCTGGGCTACTCTCATGGGAAGTCCATCTTCAATGTTCACAAGCAATCGATCACACTTATTTATTGTTCTTGTATATTCGACATGAGTACATCTAGGAATTTGGTCATCACCTCCTACATAAAATGAATCCAATATTACAAAATGTCCCCTAAGAAAGAATAGTTCAAGTGAAATAAATACATGATAAATGAAAGAGAAAAAGATGAATCTACTTACCAATAATAGGCATTGCCATTGCATCTATGGCCATGCTACGTGTTATAGAAATTGCAGCCGGCGGTACCTCTGTGGTTCTGATCCTTGTAGAAGGTGGCGTAGTGAACATAGGATCAATAGTATGTGCTAAAAAATAAGATTGTTAGAGCTATTAAAAAAAAATTTGTTCGAGCAAAATACAAGTGGAGGATAGAACATGCGATCTACTTGAACTGCCTAGTGAAGTATCTGCATCTAGGGCACGACCCTTGAATGTTTGTATCATCCTCTGTAAAAATAACACATACATGTATTTTAGTTAATGACAGAAATAAAAGAGTATACTATAAAAACCATTATTGAACTTTTGTTATAATTAAAAACTACATTGATACTTACTTGATAAGTCTGAACATGGTTAGCCAACTCTTCCACTCTCATCAGCATTTCAAGAGTCTAAGGTTGAATACCTAACAATTGAGTTAACTCTCTTGAAATTGCACGAAGGACCTTTTGCACTGCAACCACAGGATCATCTAATAAAAAATCAATAAGGAATGGATCTTGCTCATCCCGCGGCTCCTCATGGACTACTTGTTCCTTTCCCTTTTCCTGATCAGCACTTGTTTATGAGAACAATATTATTAGAAACTTTATTTAAAAGCAATCCAAAAGAGTAATTAATAATAAAACATAACAAAAAATAAGCATTAACATTTTTCTTGTATGTGCATTTGTACAACAATAATGAGTTTTACCTGTCGAGAAGATGAAGTCCCATGAGAACCATCATCATCATGCATATCATGTGGCTGTTGATCCATTTTATAGCCCTATATTTCAAAAATTAAAAATCATTGAGACATGTTAAAACACATGTGTTCTTATGCTAAGTTACTTTGAATAAAAGACAATTTTCAAAATGCTTCAATTAAAAAAAGAGAGTTTTTTTAATTTTTAAATAATTTTAAATGACGCATAGTGCGTACCACCTTGTCCATGATAGTGGGTGTTTTTGTATCTATGCAATTCAAATTGTAATCGACAAGCAACTCTTTGCCTCCACGTATTGATGTGACCGCACATAGAAATTTGTGATTTTCCTCGCGCGTCTCAAATATGCAATTGGGTTGCTTCTTAGTGGACTCAAGTCGTGTACTATTTACAAAACCTGCAATATTCCCTAATTCTTTTGGCCTTTCATCAATGTATATAGCTACTATTTTACTTTGTTCACTAACTTTTTGTTGTATATAATTTGCTGCGAGTCCATACCTACACATACTTTTTTTATATCTAACAATGTGCATCCAACTACTGTAATCATAACAAGGTCTGACATACTCCATCAATTTGACAACTTTGTTGTATGAGACCTTTATGCCATCCATGGAAAATAGGCCCAAACCATGTAATAAAGATGGTGTTATGTGATATATCCTCTCTCTAACACAAAAATCAGTGTTTATTGAAGGAAGTACATCGGGGACCCATTGTTTTTGTAGATGTTTGTACCTAAAGGGCACCTCAGAGTCACCTTTTATCTCATCATCATAAGAACATGACCCCCCTTGAGAAAGAAAAAATTCCATGCGTTTATTGAATTTCTTTTTGATCTTTTGACCTCGAGTCAATCTCCTTGATTCAGACATACTAAATGTCTCACTTTCTTCTTCCATTCCTACATTTTCCTCACTCGAGGAAGACAAATCTAACAAATACCTATTCGCTAGTACCTACACTTCATGAAATGAGAGAGATAGGTGGAAATGAGAGATATATTTTACAAATGGTAAAAGACATTAATCTCTATGGGGTGTATTTACTTATACCTAACAATCCATGAGATTGTGTGGGATACCTGACAAAAGATAATAGTTATATAATCAGACAAACATAGTTCACTCCATATTTTTTATTACATCTTGTGAAGGACATTATACATTGTTAAAATTATCAATTTATACTTTTAGAATTAGCTCAGTCCATTGGAGGGAACAAAGAGAATCCCCTGTGATTTAACATCATTGATGTGCAAGGAAATATAAAATTATCAAAAGCAAATCTCATAAGATAGTATTTAGATTAAATGCATTGATATACAAAAATACCCCAAAAGATAGTATTTAGATTAAATACATTGATATACAAAAATACCCCAAAAAATGATAAAGAAAGGTAATTTGCTTAAGAAAGGTCAAAGCTTCAGTGAGACAATAGTGGCATACTGCCCATGACAAAGCATCACTTTCTTTATGCTAGGATTTCTGCAGATTACGACGTATGTTCTCATTACGGCGTATGTTCTCATATTGACTAATATCAATCAGGCCATCTTAGGGTATACGCCTCTATTCATGTAATATGCTCTTAACCAAAGGCTAAAATACAAGACATATATTGAAATTGATAATAAGATCCTGAGTGTCAAGGTTCCAGACAATTTTTTCAACCCCTCAATGAGGCATTTAAAAAGACACCAACCATTGCAAAATTCATTGGCATCTGACCTTCAATAGATAGGGTCAAAGCTTTAGTGAGACAACAGTGACATACTGCCTGTGACAAAGCATCACTTTCTTTATGCTAGGGTTTTTGTAGATTATGACATATGTTCTCATTATGGCATATGTTCATCATATTGACTAATATCAATCAGGCCATCTTAGGGTATACGCCTCTAGTAATGTAATATGCTCTTAACCAAAGGCTAAAATATAAGACATACCTCAAATGGTGAGTACGCGATGGCTTGTTGATGAGTATGTGGTGGCTATACCCTAAACATGAAGGAAACCAGCTGAATTGCAAACTAGCCCGAGGGTGTGATGAATGAGCTATTGGATTCTTTAGTTGTGACTACTAGCTGGATTTAATACAAGAAGAGCCCTCTTCATGCGTAGAATGGTATAGCTTACTTCCACTCGCATGCACAACTTGATCACAAATGAGCCTTTATTTTTCTTTTCTTTTTTGTTTATAATCAAGAGGGTGTCACAATTACGATGGTATCGTCACTATTACGAGTGTTGGGGCACTTGGAAAAAAAAAACACAAAAATCACACACAAATGGTAGTGCCATCGCAAATTGGTGTCAAAATTTGACCCCAAATATTGTAGTGTAGAAGGTGCAGAAGTATGTTCGTCAATTCTGGTGGAGTGTTTAGGTGACAGAGTGAAGCTATTTGCAATATCCCCATCTGACATTTTAAGGTTTAGGTAGGTTTTTGGGTTTCCCTTTGTTCTTGTTTCATTCTTCTTCCTTTGTGTTTTGTTTTTCTTCTTTCTCTGCGAGTTTCTCGCTGTTTTCATTTGTTGGGTTGTGTTTTTGTGTCTGTTTTTAATCATTGTTTGTTTTCTTTTTATCATCTCAGGTTTGTGTCTACCATTCAGACCGACGCTATCCTTGAGCCTAGTCCATCTTCTTCCTTTCATAGCCATCCATCTCAGAAGAAGAGACACTCGCTCTGTTGGGTTGTAAATTTTGTAAATGTTGGTTCCTTCCTGTTAGGGAGTCTGTAAATTGGCCTTGTTTTGGCTGTATAAATCATGTATATGTTCTGTGAATAGCCTATAAATGCCATGTAGGGCCTAGTCTCTATAGATTTCTTGGAAATTTAGGTTCATGAGGGTTGTAGGTTCAAGTCTCAGAGTTCTGGTAGCTCTTTGTAGGTTTAGTGTCATCTGTAAAGTTTTGTGAGTCTACAATGCTCTATTTTTCCTCCCCTCAGAGACATGGCATCTCGAAGGGGTCTGCCTAGTTGGGTATTTTGACAGAAATTCCTGGGGACCTTCTGTCATCCCAATTATTTATGAGGTCATTAGGCCATGTCTGCCCAATAACCAGGTTCACCACCTTGGTTGGTGCAGCCTTGGACATCAAGGTGATGAGCATGCCAGTTGCAGAGGCCAGCTCATTCACATGTCGTTATACTTTCCGCTCTCTTCCATTCTTTATGTCTTAATGGAGAAATTAATTCCCATGATTGAGCATTCAAAATCCATCCCAAGTGGTGTTCATGCCACTCATGCTAGGACATCTATCCATTAAATGTCATTACTCAACCGAGTGGACATGTGCATGTTAGAGTACGACATCATGGCTACCTGTCTTATCACCGATGATTGTTGTCTTATCAATTTAATGTCAAACATGTTAATAAGAATGACCTTTTCCACCTCATGCAACCCCTTATGGGTAATTGATGGATCCTTGGTAAGTAAGAAATGTTCATGTGTTAAAATTGTATTAAATTGCGAACATATGATCCCATTTGGGATGCCTTAATGTTTCTTTGTTTCAGGTGAAAATGTGAATTCACCCTTAGGGCCTCCAGAATCTGGAATCTTCTAATGTTTATATATTGACAGTTGTCCAATTCATAGGTACAGTTAAAAGAAAGAAATAAATGGCTTCAGGGTCTACACCTCCTGGAAGTCCGAAACTCCCAAGTGTCTCTATAGGAATCAGCAAGAGGAGCAAGATAGAGCAGACATTGGCAAAGCTTCTGCTAACCCATAAATATAATAATAATGGGACAATTAATGGGTCCCAAGTTGAGTCTATGCTTAAAGAGATCACAAACACAAATGTCGGTACTTGGCCTGAAATGCAAGGACTTATTCAAACAATCCATTAGCTTCGACGCTCTAATGACTCCATCTCAGTTAACTTAGCGACATCGGGAATTATTCAAGTAGCTGGTTTTCCATGCTCAATAAAAGTGTCAGAGATAATTTTTCTCTTGGCTAGGGGTTATTTCCAAGGAATTATGGATGATATGTTGGTTTCCCCCACTCCCCTTAGATTTTGGTGTCCATCATCACATTAGACCATGAGGCCACTGCCAGAGGGTGGCGTATCCCGCAATTTGCATGAGCTATTTCTCTCACTAAGGCCGAAGCCCTCCAACAATATGAGAACATGGAAGACATGGCCCAGCCCAACCTCAACACACAATAGATGAAAAGCCCATGCCAGGACTACAAGAAGATGTAGACAAAACTTCCTCTCTTTGACTTAAAGGAGCCAATCCAGGCAGGAATTATCTTCATATACAGGATCCTCGGGGAACCACATGCCCAAGAATTCTCCCCCTAGATTTATTATTTGTTATATGGTATGACCAAAAACAAGAAACTCTTCAATTGGACTGACATCATTGTCAAACATGTAGACATCCAGATGAGGAAGGTCAATATAGAGTAGACATCCAGATGAGGAAGGTCAATATAGAGCAGAAGTTCTACATGACTTCCTATATCCTTTGGCTGCTTGATCAGTAGTGCCAGGGGATCCGAGGTTTAGCAATGGTTGGTGTTCTTAGGGAAGGACCTGGTCAAGTTTCTTCATGGGGCCACTTCCCCCAATCTAGTGATACTAGAGATTCCCATATTTTTATAGAGTCAACGATGCCTTCATCTTTCATGGGATCAAGGCAATTTCTGGTGATCAGGGATTCAGATTATCCTTATAGGCCATGATCCTGGTTGGTGCATGGGGGCATTACTTCATCCAGTTTTCCTAGGACACTTACATTCAAGTGTCTGGCTTCTCCGAGCAACCCTTCCTATTACCCAAACATTGTGGGGACAAGGTGGTTTTGCTAGAATTTTGCAGGCAGATTTTGGAAGCTCATGCCTTGACTACCATGAAGAAGGTCACCACCCTGACATTCTGTTTTATTTATGGGGGTTACTCTTGCTTGCTCGCTACAACTTGGGAAGCAGAAAATGAGCTAAATAGCTTCAACTTAGTGAAATATTTTTTCAGTTCAAGGACTATGATCCCCTTGGATGATTGGCAGGGTTGATTCCAAAGCGGGTAAACCCCCATGTTTGACACATAGAAGATTTTTGGGCCAACTTCCAGGATGATTATGATGTCTGGAGGTGATAATACACTAGAATAAAAAAAGGGATGATGGAACAGCTTGAGCTCCAGAAATTCTTATAGACTATTTTAGACACCAGGCCCCAAGAAAACCCCGCATATAAAAAGGAAGGTATAGATAAGATGGAACTCCCTCCAGTGGATTGGGATACACCAAAAATTTTGGATGTTAAGGTGATCTCAAGAGCAACAATTTAGCATAGCCACTCATATTTTGAGAAGGTCTGCCTAAAGAGTGTCTAATTGGACAAACATTTTTGGGAGCCTTAGGTTCCCGAGCCCCAGAGCAATCCAAAGCCCATGGAAAGAAGAAATTTTTCACCCCACCTCAGGTCTCGGACCCCATTTTGGCCCCCTGATGGAACAGTTGGGTGAGAATTCGGAGCACTCCCAGAAATTAATGGATGCAGCAAACTCCAGAGTTACTTTTGGTCTTGGAGCTACCCCGGTAGGCTCCTGTCCGCCACCGGGAGGTTCTCCATCCCTGGCTAATTTTTTGAGTGCATTATGTGAATTATAAATCACCAGAACAACAAAAGCCTTAGAGCCCAAAGTGCCACTCAAAAGAGAGAAAAAAAAAGGCAAGTCGGTCCCCGCAGAATAAATATTTGGGCCCAATGCCCAAGGATGTACTTGAGGTTGAGATACTTTCCTCATTTTCATCCTCTAAGAAAGAGGATCATCCAGAGAGTCCCCCAGAGATAGCACAGATTAACGTCGATGAATTCTTCCCAATGGGTGATCTTGGAGAACTACATAGTATGGTTGATTGTACCATAGAAGAAATAGTGGAACAAGAAGTTGATGTTCCCATACTTGAGTCAACTGGGCCAATAGATGTGGTAGCCCAAGAAGAAGATGAGCCCTGGCCTAAGGAGGCTAAAGGAGAAAAGGAAATACCATAAGGGAAAGAGAATAAACTAGTCATGGAGCAAGTACTAGCTGAAAAGGGAACCAGACCTTTCGGAGAAACCGTAACCTATGACATTGTGCCCCTGGCCCTCATTGACGATCAAAGTTTGCTAGCACCACTAGAAATAGTGGCCGACAAAGTACCGGTCATATTTAACCAAGTGGATTTGAATAAGCTGCCTCAGCCTCCTCCACCACATAGCTCAACTATGGATAACATTCCAGGGGGTGATGAGGAGGGATAAAAAGGAAACCCAAGTAGGGACCCCATTGACATAGTGGACAATACGTCCAGAGGGGAACCTGAGCTAAACCCCAAAAGCACTCCAAGTTTGGGGATAGTAGTAGGCGAGCTAGATGCCCCACTGCAATGGTTAGTAGAAGAGTAAAAAAGAAAATCCCCAGCCACTATCACTACTCCACTATCACTTGTTAAAATGTTGGCTGAGAGCCAAGATCCTAAGAAGCCCAAGAGGGCTCATACCCTTCACAGCACTAGAAGGGCCCCAAATGGAAATATTGTGGGAATAGATGTCACCTCTCCAGAAGGAAAAGAAGATTTAGAGGTAGCTTCCAAAGAATATGTGATCATGGAGGTGTCTCTAGGTAAAAGAACTTAGCAGGGGGGATTAGACCTCCTAAATGAAGTAGGTCAAGCTATTCAGGCTCGGTATGAGAAGAAATCTCAGAAGATACAGGAGTTGAAATCCATCAATGCCAATCTTTTAGGACTCAAAATATAATTAGTGTGCCCCCTTGCTTCTAAAACACCCAGACCCTCAGTTCCTATGACACCGCTACTACAGAGCGATGTTGATGCCCTGAAAGCTATGAAGAAGAAGGTGTTAGCAATGGATGAGTGGATTTCCCATTAGGTTGGGGTCATAAGAAGTTTATTTTCCAAGTCTCTCCTAGAATTTTATTAGGTAAATGATTTAGCAAAGTAGATAGAGGCCACCATTCCCCAGTGGCAGGGAGAGATCGAGAAATACGAAGATTGGAAGGATACCTCACTAGAGATTTTGAATCTTGGGGAAGATGAGTTAATGAATACAAGTATTCTAGGGGATGAATCATATGGGTTCCTCCGAACTTAATACCCCAGACTTGCATTCAAAGTCAAAAATGGAAAGCAACTGGTACGAGTGCTAGAAGAACAACTACATGTGGTCTAGACTCCATTGAACCAATATGTTTCCCTCATCTAGGAGATTACATCGGCTTATCCTCTCAGCCCTGAGACTTATACTCCCATTGATTCTATAATTGGTAAGTTTGACAAAGTGGCTGAGGCTCAATTTTGGTTTGAGGGTGATTTTAGTGGTGCCACAATGGTGGAACTCTCCCAAGTGTTACTCAAATCTCATGATGCGACCAAGGTGGCTACAGAGTTAAAAGATAAGGCCAAAGATGTCGGCCTCTATTTTGAAGGATTTGTTGATCATAGAGATTGCCTAAAGAATGTAGAAGAAGATGGTATACTCTAGATTCTTGAGGCATATGTGAAGTTTAAAGGCCATTAATATTTCTTGAACTCTAGGGATCCTTCACTAGAAGCACAATAGGTAAAAATTATTTATTCTCTGAGCATAAGCTCTGGAATCTCGGGCTCTAGGTCCCTAGTTTTGTATTCTTTATAGTGATGAGTGTTGATAGATCCCCTGAGCTAACTGATCACTACCTACAACATGATGTCAATGTCTATGATCATCCTTCTGGACATGAACAGTCACTATTGGTCCAAAGGCTCACTAGAGATGCCTCACGGGTCCTGAGATGTCATTCTAGCATTTAATATCTGGCATACGGAGGCCCGCCTGATCACCAAAGTGTATAAAAGCATTAATGAGGGTGTATGTCCCAAGTCACTTAGGGAAGCTCCATCACATTTGTAAGTATAGGGACACTTTTTCCAATGGAGGTTTTCCCAGAGCTTCTTTCTCTCTTTCCTCTCTTTTCTTCTCAAATGTTGTATTATATCAGGAAAATTCTAGTAGCACAGGTAGTACCGGTTGTAAATATTGTAATATAATGTAAATAGATAGCATAGGGGTAGTCCCTTAGGTAGTTAGAATTTTCTATAAATATGAAGTCTGAGACCATTCCAAGGGTCATAAAATTGATGATTTTGCTCTCCACTAGTAATACAAGCTTTCAGTTTTACAACAATCTTGTTGTCCTCTGTTCCAGTTCTTGTAATGATTTAATGAAATATGTTACTTTTCTACTGATATACATATGGTTGAAGATTGTATGCATATGTTCACTATTTATTACTTATTTTCATCTGGAACTTTGTTGATGCTAAGGAAATGTATGTCATGGATATAGTTAGATATCTACACTAACCCTTTCCTATCTTTTGCTATTTTCTTCATTAGATATAATTCTTTCTTGCAAGAAACCCATTACCATCGAAGTCTCAAAGGTCAATGAGTTAAAGCTAGCTATCCCCTCAAAATAAGCAGTCACTTATCCAACTTAGCTAGGCCTACACTGTTGTGGCCCGACAACCAGGTGCTTGGAGGTCAGAAGAGCCAGCTCTCTCACATACCTCTTCAGACAAAGTTGGTTGTTACTCTAGTATTCGGTGACAACTCATCTCTCATTGGCGAGACAATCACAAAGTCCCGTCCACCTAAATTAGCACTAGAAAGAGGGCATGAGCTCATCCTCCCTTGAAGGTTTTGATGCCACACCTCCTAAGGGTTCCCCAAGTAGTAGTTTTAGAAGCCAAAATTTCCATAGATTAGGGCCATTCTCACCCCTGTGATTTGAAATAATATTACATTCAACCCCTAACCCTAGAGAGTTTGCAGAACTCAGACTTCCCATCTGAACAAAGAAGACATACTAGAAGAAGTAGCCTTTCAACCCTACCCTTGGAGGGTTCATAGCTCCCTAGAGTATTCAGGTTAACCAACCCATCCCAGCAACCAATCTCACTATCAACCTTACATCCCAATGGCTGCATACTTCAATAACATTGGGTCTCCCATGGGACAATTTCCCAACGTTGTCAATGATCTTCCTCCACACTTGGAGAAGATCTATCCCAAGTATGAACATCTAGGCCCTCGAACCATTGAAGAACATCTACAGGCCTACAAAGATTCTATGAACTAACACCACATCTAGCATGAGGATGTGATGAGAAAAATGTTCTCGTTGTCTTTCAGAGAGAGCGAGTTGAAGTGGTACTTGAACTTACCTGCCAATTCCATCAATAGTTGGAAAGACATGGAGGTTGCCTTTTTGACGACATTTTGGTTCTACTTGGACCTGACCTGGTCTCATAGTCAATTTATATCTATCCAAAAGGAGCCCAATGATCCCCTAGTGACCTTTAACCATCAGTTCCAGAGAGATTTTGTAATACCCACCTCTTAGTTTGCTTTTCAGTTTTGGTTGCCGAACTCTTTTAGGCCTTTTCATGTATGTGCGGTCTATTTCAGATGGTTTAGAGGATATTTATGTATCACATTTTAGTATGTTATTGATTCATTGCTTGTGTACTATATCTCGTAATTGCATATGATTTATGGTTAATTCATGATGCGTATGTATATGTTAGGATGTCATTTCAATTATGGTTTTCTAACAATACTGACCCTAGATTTATATGCACATGGATCATTTATATTTTTTGCATTACTATTTGACGTGCTTGATATGGTATGGGATAGATTCATAGTTACTTGCTTCGGTGAGATCCACATGATAAACTAGTCTCAACCATTGTTTTCTATATTATATGCATGTATGCTCATCTTTGTGATGACAGGTTTGCAGGTACCGGGCTACATCTTCCCTGAATTGGCAGGAGTGAGCGTGCCCTATCACAATATCTCAATGGTAAGAGAGGGGAGATAGTATTCAGGTCCAAATCCATGCCCTAAACCCTTATTTTGTCCTATTGATAGACAAATAATTTGTTCAACTATCCTATTTGAATCCGTCAAGTGACGTGGATTCGTGAGCCTGTTTGTGTGTGTTTGTTGTTTTGTTTCAGTTGATTATCTATTTAGATGGGTTTTAGGTGATATAATGATGCTTTTAGCTTGATTTATTTAATGAATTTTCATGATAAATATTAATGTTAATTATTGCACCTATAATAAGGTTAAAACTCTGATATATGAAATATATGGCTATTTAATAATTAAATATTAATTAAATGCCTATATTTAATTAATTGATTTAATTATTAAGTCTTGATTTAAATAATTGAGATTTAATAAATATTAAATTCAATTAATTGTAATTAATTGTGCATAGTTGAATTATTGAATATCACTTTAAGTTGCATGGTTAATTGGTTTATTTAATTGAAATATTATCTCATGCATTTTCAATTTAACACTTTGCTTTGATATTCTAAAGTTGAGTTTTTGCATGCTTTAAGTGAAATTGAAAATAAAGGAATTATTTTAATTAATAATTAAATAATTTATATTCCCTTTAGGGTTTTCACTTTTTTGAAAACCTAACTGCTTGGATTATCTATATCTTTGGATTCTAGGCCTTTTTGAAGTTTGTTCAATTAGGGAGAAGGAGAAATCAGGTGATTGGAGTTTTTAGAGAGCTTGCTTGGATTTGTGTATTCTCTTTCTTGGATTTGTGGATTCTTCTTGCTTGGATTTGTGAAATTGTGTCTCTCATCAGTTATTGAGGTAGGGTCTTCATCTTTTGAATTCTAGCTTTCAGATCCCTATCTTCCATGCATCTGAAAGCTAGGACCCTTTGTGTGATCTTTCTTGTTTGGGTATTTGGTAGTTTCATTGATTTAGAATTGAGATTCTGATGGATCTTCTTCATGCTTAGATGATCCTTGTTGCAGTTATATCTTCTGATTCTTTTGGAGACTTGTGCAGTTTCATGAGTTGTATTTTTGTAAACATATGTGTATATTGGTTGACATCCTTTCAAGGATGTATTGTGTTGTATTCATCATGTTTATCTTTGGAGGTTTTGATCTTATCATATCAGCTATAATCTTGTAATAGTGTATCGAATGTGATACCTATATTAGTTATTGTGTCATACTTGTACTAGAATGATTGCTACATACCCTGCGTCATGTGTAGAGGATGTGAGTTATGAGATGTATATTATTGGGTTCATTTGATGTATCCTTTGTGTTATTTATTTATAGTTGTTATCCATAGATTATCTTGCTTAAGTGATTCTACGTCAAGGAACCCTCAAGGATTGTTATCTATGTATGAGTTTTACTTATGTGTATCTCTTGTACTTCATTGCATTGCTTCTGCATTGCTTCTGCATTGTTATCATTGTTGTTTGTAAACATTAAAAAAAAATTATCCTATTAACTCAGTGACATTTTTTAGGTTAGTTCTCCTGGGTTCCTTGGTGGGGCATTATAGATTTGAAGCAGTGTATGAGACCCTTTGTCCCATCTACTGATGTGACTATTCCGATGTACCTTAACACCTTGGACCCATTTGTTGCTACACTTCTCTAGAGAACCACTGCCACCAGCGATAGGGATACCTTGGATAAGGTTTACAGTCTCGCCTTTGAATTGTCTTGGAACTTGAGTAAAGCTCCCAACAGCATCATTTAGGTCTTACCATACAACACATTTCCTGGTGGAACAACTTACCTGGGAAGATATGACCCCAATCCGAAACTAGGTGCCACTACGATGAATCTGATGCCCCTATATGTCTATCCCACTCCTCACCAAAATCCTCCAACCATGGAGTATTCTCCCTAGGTACAACAATAAACCATAGTACCCCCACCACTTGGAGTACCTTTCTTCTAGGCATCAACATCTAGAGGCTTTCCCCCGATGGTGGCAAGTGCCTCTACACCTGCCCCACCACCTCAATCATCACATTGCAACACCAATACCCAACTATCCACTGAGGTCAAATCCCTCTAGCGATTAGTTTCCTCGCTCACCATTGACATGGGGAAAATAAAGACGGGACCCTTGCATCCCATGGAACCAACTCCTCCCAAAGAGGGAACATCTTTTTAGGAAAACAGAGTTCCAATAACCCTAGACCCCATAACCATTTTAAAAATAGTGGAAACACCATCGCTCGACCCAACCAATAATGGAACAACACACCAAACAATGGCATCTTCCCCCCATTCAACCTAATACCCAAGGAGCCACAAGACCTAGCCATTCTGCACAACTCACTGAATTCCACCCCCTGACATCCTGGTGTTGGATACATGATAATGGTTTGCAACAAAACATTGAATCTCCTCCTCTGGAATCATCATCCAAACCACACCATTCTGTGTTCACCTATGATACTATCTTTTTTGGTGATGGCAAAGAAGATGAAGAAGAACCCGATTTATAGGGTTTCTTTGATGAATCCATCCCAGCATTCAAGGATAACACCTTTACCAATACCAGGACTCCCTACAACACTTGGATTCAATCAAACAAGGGTCCCCTTACAACATTGATTCCATCAAGGGTGGTGAATATCTCACGAGACCCTCTGGAAAATGTTAACCCACCCCCACCCAAATGACCCACACCTACATATACATGCGACTTTAGAGGGAAAGGTATGTGGGTCCCCAAAGGAAATTTTGACATCACGAAGGTGATGGAGAATACTAAAACCACCATGACCTTGATGGAAGTCCTACTTAGTTGTCCCAAACAAAGGAAGTCTCTCTTACAGTACCTAGAGAACCTAGAATCATGTAACCACCCACCCAAGTCTTTTATGTTTGATGATGCTAATGTGACCCTATTTCAGGGGAGTATAGAGGACCCTCCCTTTTTTCTCGGTCTTAAAATTCATGGTAAAAACTTACACAATTGCCTAGTAGACTTAGGAGCTTCAAGCAATGTCATGCCCCTATATATTTGTAAAAAGCTCAGGCTAACTCCCACACCATCCAAGGGCGTGGTTGTCCAGCTAGACAAAACCATCGTCAAGATGGTGGGTGAACTAAATAATGTACCCCTCTAGCTAGTCCAAGATCCCCAGATATCTAGTGTCATTGACATCCAAATAGTCGACATCCCTGAAACCTACGGGATGCTCCTAAGTTAGAATTTGTCCAAATCCTTGAATGAATATATCTCAACAAACTTTTCCCACCTATGGCTCTCTTGGAGGGGATAAGCTAACCAAATCAAGGTAGAAAGAAAACCATGGATGAAACAGGTCCTCACCGATTATGGCCAGGTAAGTGAAATCAATTTTTCTGAATTAGAAACTGGATTATATAGGGCTAAGGAAATCTTGACCCTAGATTTTATCTTGGGGGAAAAAATACCTGATAAAGATCCTGTCATCACTCAAATGATTCATGATCTCATCATAAAGCTAAAATAGGAGGTGAAATCCCAAGGTGAAAGGGAAAATTTAACATCCCTATTGTCTAGCACTTGGTGCCAAGTTCATTGTCAAAGCCATTCAGAGATGGAATGTATGTCATGTGTAGGTGCTTCTGAGGTCCTCCTTGAAGACTTTCAAGTAAAACAAATCAGGGGCCAGGCCCCACCCCAAAGCGGTCCAACCACAAACATATCCCACAGACTGTCTTCTGAGGGATCCGTTGCAGGGACCCCTCCGACAGATGCTCCGATTCCCATGTCTCCTCATTCGCGTGATTCACCCAAACCTTTCTCCCATGCTAAACCACTCATGACCCCATCCCAAACTATGCAACCACAATGTGTCAATAGTGACATCTGGATCCTTAAATTCAATGGATCCCAATCTAAACAAGGTTGTGGAGCTAGCATAGAACTGATCAACCCTCAAGGAAAGTCCTTCCTCGCATCGTATCACTTGAATTTTGACTGAACCAATAATGTAACTGAGTATGAGGCCTTTGTCCTCAGACTCCTATTCGCCCTTAGGAAAGGAGTCACATGCCTTCGGGCAATGGGTGACTCAAAAATTATAGTCTGAAAAATATGAAGCCAATACACATGCCATGATAAATGACTAACAAATTATCGCAACTCGACGTGGAGCTTAATAGAGGATTTTGATGCTTGTTGTATTGAAGTGATTCCCTAGAAACATAATTATGTTTTGGATGATTTATCCATGTCAGCCAGTACTCTCGAGACTATGGCAGGTTCCCGGCTCTAAATATTTTTAGTTGAGATGATGCCCACACCCTCCATACCCAACAACGTAACTAATCTTCAGGTCTTTGAGGATGATAGACACATACTCGCCTTCATGGAAAATGTTGGTGTCTTTGAGGACCAGATAATGGAGGAAGAAGAACATGATGATACTAGAAAAGAAGAAAACAAGGATAAGATCATCGATCTTCCCACCAACACCATCCCCAAGGTGATGGTTGCCCTCAAACGAATCTTTGACTCTGACCCTCGAGCTCAAGATAGAACATCTTGAACCCCCGATGGGGGAAAATATGAAAATATAAACATTGGGATGAGCATTGAAGAAAAGTTCATCCACGTCGGTACCTCTTTCTCTCCAGATGAGAAAGAGAAGATTCTCGTGGTCCTCCAATAATATATTGACGTAATTTCCTAGGGGTATAAAGATCTCAAGACTTATGATACTTCTATCATGAAACACACCATTCCCATGAAACTAGATGCTAAACCATTCTGATAAAAGAAAAGGCCAGTCAATCCCGTAATTGAGCCCCTTATCCATTAGGAGGTTCAGAAGCTATTGGCCACTCAGATAATTTTTTCAATCCGACATACCACTTGGGTGGCCAATCTAGTCCTAGTCTGAAAAAAGAGTGGAGAAATTTGACTATGTATTGACTTCCATAATTTGAATAGATCCTCAAAGAAGGATAACCATCCTCTCCCTTCGTTAGATGAGGTGTTAGAAATTGTTAACAATTCCCAGATGATGTCCTTCCTGGATGGGTACTCTAGATATAATCAGGTTATGGTTCAATTTGAAGACGGACAAAATGACATTCACCACCAAGTGGGGAACGTTTGTCTACAGAATAATGCCCTTCGGGTTAATTAACATTGGGGCCATGTTCCAGAAGGCCATGGACATAGCTTTTGAAGGCTTAGTCAACAAATGTATAATCATCTACATGGATGATTTAAATGTGTTCTCTCAAGAGAGACGTGATCACTTGGCCCATCTCACTAAGATTTGTAAAAGGGGCCACCGGTTTGGTATATCCCTAAACCCAAATAAATGCATATTTAGGGTAACCAAAGGAAAATTGTTAGGACACATTGTCTCAGAGAAGGGTATATCTATTGACCCTGAATGATTTGAAGCGCTACTAAAATTACAAATGTTAGGTAGTAATAAAGATATGAGGTCTTTCTTTGGGAAGATCAATTTTTTCTGGCATTTTATCACTGGTTTCGCTAAGGTTGTAAGACCTCTAAAAAATATAATGAAAAAGGATACCAAAATCGAGTGGAGCCCAGAGGCAAAATAGGATTTTACCCAAATCAAATAGGCTATCATAGAGCCCCCAGTTCTGGCTAGCCTAGACTATTCCCTCCTATTTCGTATATATTATTTTGCCTCTGCCCACTCCGTTGCAGCTGTGCTAACTCAAAAGGTAAATGGGAAAGAATGACCCATTTCTTTTATGAGCTCCCCCTTCAAAAATGCAGAGGCGCAATATTCACCTTTGGAAAAGAAATCATTTTCCCTCATTCGGGTGGTTAAGAAATTTTGACACTACATCCTTTATAGAAAAGTGCATGCCATCCTCCCAAACCAGACCGTCAAGTCTTTATTACTTCAGAGTGAACTGGGTGAGGTCTGAGGGAAGTTGATGGCCATCCTGCAAGAGTATGGTCTAGAGATGCAACCTATGAAACTTGTCTGAGGACAAGGGCTATGCAAAGCTATGGCTAAAGCCAACTTGCATATTAAATGCCACACTTACACCATGCAATCCATCACTTAAGACCCCCAGTATGCAAACTTGGTATACCTTCTGCTGAATAACTCAGGCCCAGAAGGGCTCATCCCCAGTAAAAAATGGGCCCTCTAGCTAAAAATTGCACATTTCATGATAAAAAATGGGACCCTTTTTCAAAGGAACTGTTGGTACTCAAAATACAGTTTTGAGGTACCATGTAAAACGCTTGCTAAAGTGTTCCTTTTGGTCCAAAATGCACATGTGCAAGGGGTGTTGCCGTGTCCTGAAGTGAGTGAAGAATATGTTGATACCTTGTTTAAATCCCATTGACTCAAATTGAGCCTTAATTTGCATGTTGAAATGGGTTTTAATCATTTCATTCCTAGAGGGTCTCAAAATCAGGAAATTGCAAAGTGTAGAATTCACTGGGAAGGGCTACTTTGAGGTTGAATATTCCACACTTTGAAGAGTGTCA
>MU225685.1:2029007-2051569 GCA_018584345.1 Thuja plicata | reverse complement strand
AAAGAATGGTGTGCAAGGTACATCGTTTGAATTTCAGTTGTATAAGATTTGAAGTTTCCTGTTGACGTGCGTATCATGACTCTATGCCCAGGATTAGGCACTGGTTTAACTAGACTTGTAATCTAAAGCTTTTCAATCAATTTTCCCTTTCTGTTGATGATTTTGGAAGATATATTGAGCATGTGGGTAGGCTTCCCATATCAGAGATTCATCTTAGTTGTGAATCCTGTTGCAGGACATTTTTGTTCTGTTTTAATCCACTAGTGAATCTGCTTATTGGGTGTCTGTATCAGTTTGCATAAGCAGAGAAGTAAGGTACACCCGCCTGGGTCTGTGGAGCCCAAAGAGTAGAAGGTATTTTATGCCTTGTTAATATTGGGTTTTGTCTGGTTGAGTCAGTTTGTGAACTGGTGAAAGATGATATGTTTTGGCCAACAAGAAAAAACCGCAACAGGAACCATGAGGGCATCTACCTCTGGTGCCTCGACCAGTAAAATGCCATGAAAATGATAGAATAATTCCATCATCACTTTGGAACTAGACACGGGTTTGTCAGATGCCAACACCCATCAAATCCACCAAGCTAGATACTATTGGCCCAACTTTTTTAAGGATGTCAATGCACACGTAAGGAAGTATCACACTTTTCAAATTGCTACTTCAAGGGAGAAGAATCTAGAAATACCTCTCCAACCTGTATTCAAGGCAAGGCCTTTCACCCAGTGGGCATTTGATTTCATAGGAGAGATCAATTCCAACTCGTCTACAAACCACTAGTACATTTTGACTACCACTGATTACTACACCTAGTGGACTGAGGCTATACCTTGCAAGAACAACACTGCAGATGTAGTAATTCATTTTATCAAAGAAAACATCCTCACCAGGTTTGGAATTATTTTTTCACTGGTTTGCGATAATGACCCAACATTTTCCTCTTCTTAGTTATTGGAATGGGCCTACGATAGGGGTGTCACCCTTAAATTTTCCAATAATTACTATGCTAGTGTTCAAATCAACAGATTGGATTTCCTATGGACTTTCCAATCCAATGCTGAGAAACCCAAGTGATTTGGCCAACTAACAAGTTTAACCTTGGGGAAAGGCTAAAACTTCTGTAATTCTGGCTTTGGAGAACCAAGGCTGGTAGGCCTATACCTTAACCTTATCCTTCAAGTCTTAAAGATTTTTATAGAAGATAAGAACACTTCAATCTATCCTTCTCAAGTATGGCAAGGCACTTGAAAGGAGTAAAACTAAAAACAATATAGAATAAAACTGCAAAACTGAATGCTTTGTGAGATTTATAAGGAATGCTTTGTATAATGATTGAATTTTAGAATATCTCAACAACATGAAATCATGAATCAAATTCCTATTTCCAATAATATTTTAAATCAGTGCCTATATCAATTGGGCAATAGATTCAAACCAAATCTAATTCTATGTACAACTTTGCAAGATAGTATTCAACCATCAACTATCTGAATGCTTTAGGTGCAGAGAAGATTAAAGTCTGTATTATATCTTTGTTAGTTCAAATGAATTTAACTCCTATGGTTAGGAGACTAGATAAATAAGAATCTAGAAACAAATTAAGTTCTCACACACTTCCTGATATTCAAACAATGATATAAGACAATAATATTTCTACACAAGCAACTCTAAGATAGCAATTGAAATTCCTTCAATAATTGCAAAAGACTAATTGAAAATGATTGAAACCTTAAACCAAGAGAGACAAAAACACTTATCTTTTATTGATTATGAAAAATAGTACATAAGAGTCCATGTTCAGTTGTGATCAAATCTAAAACTAACTGAAAATGATGAAAAATATCACCCCAGACCCCCCTAGCATTGATCTTGGTATCCTTATTTATACAAAGTTCAAAGGATGTGAACAAGTTTCAGATCAATGCACCGGTTCATCTACTAAACCTAATCCCTAAGATCAACAAATGAACAGTCCTAATTACAATTAAGGAATAGTTATTGACCAAAGAGATAACAATAATCAAATAGTTTGTTTATAATTTATTATTGATCTCTGATATATCTTTAAATTCTGCATGGTATATCAATGGATTTCTGCATGTCCTTGATCTTTCATCTTTCATCTAGGTCACGTTATTCTATTATTTACCACCTTTGAAACCCTACATGAAAACAATGTTAACATATTAAATAATAATAAAAACCCTAAGTTGATGAAATAGAAATATAATAAAATTTAAACATGCAATGACAAAGAAAAATCCTAGTCATCAGTGCCAATTAGGCATTTTGTCCTTTATATCTATCTGAGACACATGGCATGATCTCATAATGTTGCAATTGGTAAGGTCATCCATTTTTTATCGCGTGATCATGGCAGCCGAAGATCTTCTCTGTGCTTTAACTTCTGATCAGTCTTCTATTTATTTTCAAACCTTTTGTGGTCCCTAGGACATGTGTTTCTCTATCACGCCCTTGCAGTAGATAAAAATCATGCATATTTTCATCGCGAGTGAATGTCAATCGTAGATCAGACGTGAACTGCACCGTAGATCTTCATACTTCATCGCTCAGTCTTTCAGTGAGGCCGTGACACATGGAGGTCAGGCTTAATCACGTATACAATAGATCCCATGCATCTTTTCATTAAGTCATTACGTCTACCATTGATTCTCACCGTAGTTTAACTGATGATCTCCTTCTTTGCTACCCAAAATCTGTGGGTCCTGAAACAGGTGTCACTCAGGCATAATGGCTTATACATTAGATCTTGTGCATATTTACTTTAATCTATTAAGTCTATCATTGATTAACATTGAATCTGCTCAGTCTTTAACCAACTTTTGAAATGAAATGTGTCCTTGTCATCCTGATCGACTAATCAAAACCTACCAAATGTATCCTTGTCACTTCGTTTCTTAGAGAATCTATGGCCCAAGACACGTGTCAAGATTGCATAATGGCTTAATGGGTAAATATATTGCATCTTGACTTTAAGCCATTACACCCACCATAGATCCTATGTGATAGTTAAGATTTTAGAAAATATGACATATAAGCTGATGTGTATCCCTGTCAACCTTTTCCAATCAATCATATAGTGCCACCTATATCCTTGTTGTCCTCTACTTTATCTTCATTTAGAAAATTTGTGGGACCCAAACAAGTGGTGATCAGGCATAATGTCTTATATGTTAGATCTCATGCATCTTTACTTTAAGCCATTACGTCAACTGTTAGATCTGTCAGTACTTTAATCTTTGTCCATGTTTATGCAAACAGGGCCCACGTCACTTCAAGAGACACGTCGGAATGAATTAATGGCTTATGTTTTAGATTTTGAGCATCTTTTGATTAATTCATTATATCAACCATTCAATCAATTTCAACCTATCTACCTTTTACTTTAATCCCAGACTTTAGTTTTAACTGTAGCTCAAACTCGGGTTTATAAATTCCTTCATGATGACATGTAACTCATTGAATGTTTGAAGATGTTAAGTTGACCACCAAAATACAAAAAGATAATGCAAGACATTAAATCAGTTAATAGATTGTATTTTCATTGATGTCAAATTGATATAACCTAATCGGTTATAATCAAAGTGTCAAAAGACTTTAGAGAATCAGAGAGAGAAATATTATGCTTTCAGTAATGCTTAAAAGACAAGCATTCACTATGTGACTTCAATCACCGATGGATAGTGGAAACTGAAGGACAGAGATAATCAAAAGTTAATTCACAGTGATGCCCAAGAAAGAACACCGACGAGCATTACTGACGAGAAGAATCACAAGCATAACCGATGGCCAGAATCAGTGTAAATCGACGGAGAAGCCCGAGGAGAAATGAAGTGTTGACTGAATCTATCAAAGAGTTAAAAACTGAAATTAACTGGAGTTTAGAAATGAAAAAATATCTAGCTGGCAAAGCTAAATATAGACTTAACTGGTTGTTATCATTGTTTTCATTGACAAGATAAAGCTAGAGATAAGTAAGGGATTTAAATCTATTTTTTTCAGTTGGTAAGAAGATCTCTACGAGATAAAACAAGAGTTTTTCTTTAAATCAAATTGGCTAAAATTGTGGATCACGCCAAGATCAAGAAAATCAAGAACCTAACAACGGTGATATCATGTCTATAAAGAGACAACTTAATTAATTATGAATTAAGGGGAGTGAATGAAAAAGAGGATGTTGAAGAGAAACTGATGAAGAACAACTTCATATAGTCCTGATCAATCAAGTTGAAGAAAGAGCTAAATTTTTCTGTGGACAATGAGCAACAGAACATAGAATCATGGAGAAGAATAATAGTGGAGAAAAGGTATTACAAGGAAATATTGATCAGATTATATTATGAGCTTATAATAGATCTAAAAATTTGCAAGTATAAGTTGTATGTGAACAGATCATATTGTTTCAGTTTAACCATTGATTCAGAAAATATCTTAACCTAACAGGATTCAAAGATCCTTTCTATATTGAGATACATCCCAAGGAGTATCAAAAATTTTGATCATGAAGATAGCATGAGATGCCAGATACCTATTGACAGGCCAAGTGAGTGTTTGATCAAGGAAGGTAGCATAGAGATGCCCGATATCAAGTGATAGATTAAACTTTTAGATCCTCTAACAAGGTCACATCTAACAGTGTGTTTATAACCTTTAACAGGGTTGGCTCTTCACTGAGCTCACTTTAGAAGAGTGAAAATTTTGTGTTACCGGTCCTAAGTGGTTTTTCCCTTAACAGGGTTTCTACATCAAAAATCCATGTGTCATTGTGTTTATGAGTCATTACTTTAGATTTTTGCATTACACATATCTATTATGGATTGATCGGTATGCTCTAGATAATTTACTATCTTTCAGTAAATCAATAGACTGCTATTCGGTAAACATACAGTATAAAGTTTAACAAAGCATTTTGAGCAGTATTAATTTGATAATTGTATTTGAAGGCATTCATCTTATAGGACTGAAGATAACTAAAGGCTTAATATTGTGGTACTATTTTTTTGGGTTGATTATTAGAATATTTTTTAAGCCACTGATTCAGCCCCCCCTCTCAGTTAGTACTAACAATTGGGATCAAAGCTTGTGTGCTTAGAAAGGGAGTTTAACAACTCGAGAAAAAGATCACAAGGTGAACAGACGAGATGTACCCAAGTTGAATAAAGACAACTTTGCATCATGGAAAAGAAGAATAAGACTCCACCTATCAGGTATTGGCAATGATGTTACTCAATACCTTGATACTAAATATGTGTTGCCTAAAGGACCTCATACTCTTGAGCAATTAAGAGAAAAGCATGAGCATAATTTCATGATAATAGAACTTACCTCATCACTCTCCGATGCTGAGTTTGAAGATGTCAAAACCTACACCTCTTCAAAGAAAATGTGGGATAAGTTGAAGATGGTACATGGAAGAGATGCTAATGTACTAAGGGCCAAGGTAGAAAGCCTAAGAGGGAGGTTTGATGACCTAAGGATGAAAGAAGGAGAAAACATCACTCCGTATAGCTGCAAAATCAAAGAGGTATTCAATGCTATACAAGGAGTTGGAGGAGTACTTGAAGATGAGATAGTGGTAAGTAAAATCTTAAGAACCCTACTTCCTGTATATGCTATTAGAGTTTCTACTATTCAAGAAATGAGAGCAGTTGAAAATAATACAGTTACTCTAGATAGTCTGATTGGTAGACTGATTTCATTTGAGATGAATAACTTTGATAATAGTGTCTTACAATCTATAGAATTTGCATTCAAATCTTCTTTAAAAATAAGCAATTCAAGTCATAGAAATTCTATAAGAAATGATAGGGAAAGTAATAATGAGGATCAAGGACTTGATGAGATTGAAGCACTAATGGAAAGAATATTGGAGAGAGGCAAAGGTAAATACAAAGGTAAATTACCACTTGTATGTTTCAATTGTAAAGAAGTTGGACACTTTGATGCAAGATGTCCAAACAAAAGAAAATATGATAGAATTAATGATAGATCATATGAGAAGAAGTTTGATAGAGGTGATAATAGAGATTACCGAAGCAACCGACAACCTGACAGAAGAGATACCTAAGACTATAAGAAAAAAGGGAAGAAAAATTGTTACCTAGTTGAGAACAGAGCTAAAGACACTGACACCAAATCAGAAGAAGACATCAAGATGTTATTTTTAGCCATGAAGGATGATTTAGATGAAGAAGAAGAATGGTATGTAGAAACTTCACTCATATATAAAGTTAGTAAGAATGATGTCTAGATCATAGATAGTAGATGCACTCACCATATGACCGGTGATAAAAAAAAGTTTAAGACTTTTGAATACAATAATGGTGGTTCAGTAAGAATGGGTAATTATACACCTTGTCTAGTTGAAGGTAAAGGGACTATAATGTTGAATAACCTGATCAAATGTGAAAATGCTTATTGGGTAAAGGATTAAATTATAATTTATTAAGTGTTTCACAACTAAACAATTCAGGTCACGAAGTATAATTTGAAAATAAGAAGGCAAAGATCTTCAATGAATCAGGAAGGTTCATTGGAACTGGTGAGCAGACAAAAGGTAACCTTTTTCTATCTTGATGACACTAACACAACTTGTTTGATGGCTAGAAATGAAGAAATATGGTTGTGCCACAAAATTTTTTGTCATGTGAACTTTGACAACATGATAAAGATAAGCAATAAAATGAATGTCAGAGACTTACCGAGCATGACTAAGCCTGAGCATATCATGTGCAAGAATTGTCAAAAAGGTAAAATGACAAAGTCTAGTTTCAAGAGTAAAACCCATACATCTAATGCAATTCTAGAATTAGTAATACAAATCTATATGGACTCATCAAGACAAAGAGTTACTATGGAGATAGGTATTTTATTCTCTTTGTTGATGATTATAGTAGAATGATGAAAATCATGTTCTTAAGAGATAAATATGAAGCATTCAATATGTTTAAATGGTATAAGGCTATGGTAGAAAAACAAAGAGAAAATAAATTGAAATGGTTAAGGTCAGATAGAGGAGGGGAGTTTACTTCAGATGAATTCACCAACTATTGCAATGAGCATGGAATTAAAAGACATGTTTCTGTTGGAAACACTGAGAGGGGGGGGTGAATCAATGTTTAACTAATTATTCTATTTCAGCAACTTTAAACATAAATCAATTATAAATCACTTGAAGCTTAACAAAAGAACACATAACACATCATATGATTATGGGGAAACCTTGATTAGAGGAAAACCCTGGTGGGAATTAGTACCCACAAATATTGCACTAGTATAATGAACCTGTTAAAGTTCCTTTGCCCTGTTAGGAGCAGTCTTTACAATGCAAGTACAATGACCTGGTCAAAGACCTAAACCTATTAGGATTATTTTAAAAACAACCTTGTTAGGGGTGAGGAATCACTGTCCAAGAGCTCACTGCTTAATGAGAAAGAAGGCTACAACCTCCTGAGAATAGATATGCACTATATCCAAAAGTGAACTGATGTATATGACATAGATGTCTGATCAATTCTGGTTATGCGCTTATGCTCTTATCTTCTTTAAGGGATCTATCTCATACTAACATCTTTATTCTTCTCTTCTATATCTCTACTCTACATATTTCCTTGACACTTCAAATATATCTTTTCATTACATATATATGTTTATGCCTGACTAGACGCGACTATAAACAAGACCTTAGTCGGCCCAAAAACAACATTCACAACACTTCCAAAAAAATTGGCTTAAGTGTGTTTACAATAATGTTTAATACATGATTAAAAACTTATTACAATAGGCACTTAGTCTTTACGCAACAAAATATTACACGCTAATCAAAAACCTGAAGTCGGCTTCATACTCTGTATTATGAACTGCTAATGTACTTGTTCTTTCTGTAAATTGTCTGTACTGACATTATGTACCATGTGTGTATATGGTAAGAATAAAAACATATCATAGAGATTATGTCTAAAGGCACTTAGTCTAAATCTATCATACACATGTGCGTTAGTGCTCTGATCATCTCTGTATTCTCTGTTTTGTCTTGTCTTCTATACTTAGTCAATTTTCACTACAAAGTTTGCTGTCAAAACTTCATATGACTTTTTTGCCATAATGACAACACAAAATAGGTCATATAATCCCTGGGAGTCAACTTGCCAACAATCTCCCCTTTTTTCATTAATGGAAACAAAAGAATGTGGCCAAGTTACTCAAAATTGACTAACACCAAATACTGTATATTCTCTTCTCTTAACATATACTATATATTTATTTGTATATATATACACTATTCCTCATACATACATTACTCCCTATTTGACATTAATGACAAAGGTGTCAAAATTTTAATTCTCTAGATACTTACTCCATGTATACATCTGCATAGGCTATCTGCAAATTCTTCATCAGTTGAGTCTACCTGATCCTTATCTTACTGTTCTCCATTTTAGTTTTTTCTATCTTGTCTATCTGACCTCGATAGATATTTTTGTAGATGTTTATGTCTTGGGATGATGTTTCAACTAAGTGTCTTATGTTATCAACCAAGATATTTGCCTCTTCTATCTTTTTGATATGTTCAGAGGTGAGTTTGCCTCTGTCCATGCGATTTGCTATAACCTTTCTTCCTTTTGATGCCAACTCTTTAAACATTGTCTGACCAATCTTTAATGACTTTAAATCTAAGGAAAAATTCTTTATCAGTTCATTCAATCTTTCCTTTTTATACTCATCTTCTACAATTATAGTAGCTGAGTCTTCTAAACTTGTAAAGTGTGCTTTGAAGCTTGTTAGGATGCTATCTACATCATCAACTGATTGAATTTTAGCCTCTTTCTTGTCTGCAGGAACTAGATCATTCAGAATGTTCACTGATTCCAAAAAGAGTGGGTTTCTCATAACTTGTTTCTCTTTGGCTTTTTCCATGGCTAGGACACTGATCTTGATCAAGTCTTCTTCTCCCCATGCATCCAAACTTGCTAAGTCAGGAGTTAAGCTTGACGATAATGAAGTAGATGGTTGAATGATTGGTGTGAATATAGTATTCTGACTAGTATCCATGAATTCAATTTTTACAGGGATCTCCATGACTATTATCTCATTAGTTTGGTTATCTTCCTCTTTATTCAAATCTATTGAATCTTTAGAGGGAACTTCATCTTGTTGTAAAGATGTGTCATCAGTGCATACCTCCTTTGTCTCTTTAGTGCTTACAAATGATTTTTCAACTTTGTCCATATCATTGTCAGAGGTGCTCATGGATATCTTTATATCATCAATCACTATAGTATCTCCTGAATCTTTTATTGTATCAGAGGCTATTGAAACTGAGGGTGCTGAAACCTGTGGACCTATCTTAGGTGCATTTTGAATAATTGGTTCTGTAACCTGTTTGGGAGGAACTAGAGTTACCTTTGTTGTAGGAATTGTTGAATGATACATATGTCTATCCAGAAATACCCACTCAAATGCTTTTTGAGTCTCTTCACTAACCAGATCATACTCCTTATTCATGATATGGAGAACTCTTATTTTTGTTCTTAGGTGTAGCTTTACTAAATCCAACATAATGGCTTTCTCATCATGCGAACATACTGGGAGAAGACTATCCAATGTTTCTTCTCTTATTCCCATATCCTCTTCAATTGCTTGCCTCTTTAATACATCAAGTATGTTCCATACCTTGTCTGGTATGACTTTTTTGAGTTCCAATACTATCCTTTTGAACTTAATCATGTGAGAGATAATCATAGAATGAATTTCTGATTTGTCTATCTCTTGATACTTATCATAGATATTATT
The DNA here is from genome assembly GCA_018584345.1 of Thuja plicata. Taxonomy (NCBI): domain Eukaryota; kingdom Viridiplantae; phylum Streptophyta; class Pinopsida; order Cupressales; family Cupressaceae; genus Thuja; species Thuja plicata. The sequence continues at coordinate 2,041,759 of MU225685.1, read as the reverse complement.
GATAGATTCTAGTCTACCTTCATTAACAATTCTATTATTTAGGAATGTTAGACTAGACTTGAATCCTACCTCAGGAGGGGTTTGTGTGTTCTTTACCTTGCTCCTTGTAGTTCTTGAGGATGGATGACTTGTAGGAACTTTCTTCTTCCTTCTAGTTAACTTGCTGGGTATAGAAGGTGGAGAAGATTCTAGATCAGTGGTGGTTGATGGTGCAGATGTGTCTTCATTTTATTTCTTCTTCTTCTTAGGCATATCATCAAATCTTTTTACTTTAGTGGGATTTTTCTAAAGTTCTTTTGCAATCTTATCTTCCCTAGCTCTGTCTAGGTCTTCTTGTGTAACACCATGAACTTTTAAGATATTTGAGGTAATCCTTGATGCCTTCCTTTTGTTGTCATCACTGTATAAGATAGAATCAACTTGATTGGTATTTTCTATGTAATTACCCCATCTAGCTTCATTGGGATCCTTGGGTGCACATAGGAGGACTTGTGCATAACCTTCCAAAACATATTCTTATACTTCATAACCGAGAGGGTGAATCCATTTTGTTCTAGGCTCAACTGCCTCCATGCAAGTACAGTCAGTTTCCACCATGAAGCATATGGTTTCTTTGTATTTCTCAACTATCTTCTCAGGTATCTTGAACCTCTTCTGCATCTTGATCCTAAATGTTTTGATATCCTTGTCCATAGTATCTTTTGTACTACTCTATGATGTAGCTTTTAGTGATATCTGAGACATAGTAGGTTTACTCCTATCTAGGTAAAGATTTGCAACTTTACCAACAATGTGGAAGTACAGGTAGATGATCAAAGAGCCAAACCTAAATATCTTTCTCTTGTCATGCTTAATAGCCTTGATGTTCTCAATCAGCTATGCACACAATAGTTCACAGAGATTGTACTAAGTTTTATCTCTCACTATCCTTATTGCTACCAGAACTGTTGCTGCAAACACACTATTTAGTCTACTTGCCTACTGAAACTTGTATCCAAGTATCATAGTGAGTAGTTCAATGTCATTCTCCTTAATAGGATCAACAGTCATGCCATGCCTATCACTTCTAGATAAGCAAACTTGTTCAACCTACTTCTTAACATCCTTACCAGTAGGAAGAACTGGTCTAGTCTTAGGAAGTCCAGTCATTTCATGAATTAGGTCTACAGTGATGCAGACAGGAATCTCACCAATCCAATATAGGTCATCATGTATCTTGCTTAGTAGTATCTTAACCCATTCTAGCTCATAGAACTTGTGCACATTAGAATACTGAAAGATAGGGTTATCAGTGAGATGCACGTATTCATCCTTGAATGAGTAGTCTGATTTTGTCATTAAACCCATAAGAGTTTCTATGCTATTTTCTCCAACTATTTCCTTGTTGCAGTAGATGTACGTACGAATGTCTTCCATGTGTATGACTCCTAGTGGATTCTTATAGAATGCTCCTTCAAAATCATCTAATATAGACTTCAATGGATGCTTCTTAAAGACAAATCTCTTCCTTTCAGTAATGTCAAATACAATTTGGGTTTCCATACTTACTTGCAACTTGATTAAGTAGGGTTTCACGGTAATTCAAAACAACATGACTGCTAGGGTTCTGTTTCAACTTGAAATCTATTCACCAACTAATGAAATCAATGCCTTTGATTTCTTTGATGCTTAGTTCTTCTGTGCTTTGCAAATTTTTTGATCTCATATGTAAACAATGAGAATAATCAATCAATCCACCGATTTATATAAAGTTTTTCTGCATTTAATGTCATAAGTGATTTTACTGAGACTTTCAAGCTTTATTCAGAATGAATTATAGACAATGCATGAATGTATACTATATTCTTTTGTTATCACTGACATGAATCCAAAGGTGCATACTTTGAGGTGAGTATACCGGCCACGCGGGGGTTCAGAGCTAGTATAGCTCCCCCTAAAACCATGAGGGTCAACTATGTAGAAGTAGAAGGTGCATCCACTGAGGATGCATCTACTACCTTTTTCTCTTCATTATCCTTCTTTAATTCAACCCATATTTTATTTGAGTTAGCTTTAGCTTCCAAAAACTTAACTTCTCTTGATTCTTCAAATAGAGACTTTTTAGGATTCTCTTGTCCTTGTGTTCTTGACCTGCAAAACCTTGAGATGTGTCCAACTTTTCCACATGAGTGATAAATGATAGGAGGTTTGATGTTATTATTCATCATTCTATGCTTCTTGGTTGTGTGTCCATTGTAATTACATATCTGACATGTAATGTTCTGCAAGTTTCTTTGAGGTTGATTTCTCTGATTGTATTGAGTCTTATTCCTTTGGTTTAGTTGTGACTGATTTCTTTGATTTGTCCTACAATGAATAGCCCTATGAACAAACTTATTACAGGAGTAACAATAACCATTGAAGGGTCTTACATCCTTACAATCTCTTTCCAAGTGTCCATGTTTGTTACAGGCATAGCAAGTACAGTTGACCGCCTTGTGCTTATCTTTTGTTGATTCTGCTTTAGTCTCTTTATGATTCTCAGTTTTCTTTTCTACTGTAGATTCTATTTGAGCTTTCTTTCTTTCTTGTAATGAATTGATCTCAATTTGAGCTATACTTTATCCCATACCAGTTGTATCACCTTTTAGATTTTGTGCATAAAGTTGTGATTGAATTAAATTAGAACTTGTGTGTAGTTTATCAATTTTGTCTTTTGCTCCTGATAATTCAGATTCAATTTTATTCCTGATGTTTTCCAACTCCAAGATTTTCATATTGGCTTGCATGAGTTCTTCATCTATCTATTTATTTTCTTCGTTCTTCTCTTCAATAGTTGTTAAGATATCAGTTAACTGATCATTTAGTTCTTCTATCTTATCCTTTAAAGATAAGTTTTCTTCATTTAGTTTCTTGATCATTTTACCCAAATCATTTGTAGAGAAATCTTTCAAATCTTTTCTTAACTTTTTGATAAGCATTTGTGAGCCATCAACTTTTAGTTTAAGTTCCTCATTTTCTTTCTCAGATCTGTCTAGATCTTTAAGGGCTGCTTCAATATTCTTTTTTAGATGTTTTTCTTCTGCTAAATCCATGATCTCCTCAAGTGGTTAAACTTTCTCTCAGAGGACTAGAGATCTAATACCAATTGTTGGAAACACTGAGAGGGGGTGGGGGTGAATCAGTGTTTAACTAATTATTCTATTTCAGCAACTTTAAACATAAATCAATTATAAATAACTTGAAGCTTAACACAAGAACACATAACACATCATATGATTATGGGGAAACCTTGATTAGAGGAAAACCCCGATGGGAATTAGTACCCACAAATATTGCACCAGTATAATGAACCTGTTAAAGTTCCTTTACCATGTTAGAAGCAGTCTTTACAATGCAAGTACAATGACCTGGTCAAAGGCCTGACCCTGTTAGGAGTCTTTTAAAAAAAACCCTGTTAGGGGTGAGGACTCACTATCCAAGAGCTCACTGCTCAATGAGAAAGAAGGCTACAACCTCCTAAGAATAGATATGCACTATATCCAAAAGTGAACTATTGTATATGACACAAATGTCTGATCAGTTCTGATAATGTGCTTATGCTCTTATCTTCTTTAAGGGCTCTATCTCATACTGACATCTTTATTCTGCTCTTCTATATCTCTTCTCTACATATTTCCTCGACACTTCAAATATATATTTTCATCACATATATATATATATATGCATGCCTGAATAGACGCGACTATAAACAAGACCTTAGTCGGCCCAAAAATAACATTCACAACGCTTCCAAACAAATTGGCTTAAGTGTGTTTACAATAATGTTTAATACATGATTACAAACTTATTACAATAGCCGCTTAGCCTTTACACAACAAAAGATTACACGCTAATAAAAAAATTGAAGTCGGCTTCATACTCTGTATTCTGAACTACTAGTGTACTTGTTCTTTTTGTAACTTGTCCGTACTGACATTTTGTACCATGTGTGTATAGGGTATGCATAAAAACATATCATAGAGCTTATGTCTGAAGCTGCTTAGTCTGACTTAGTCGCACGCATGTGTGTTGGTGCTCTGATCATCTGTGTATTCTTTGTTCTATCTTATCTTCTATACTTAGTCAATTGTCACTACAAAGTTTGTTGTCAAAACTTCATATGATTTTTTTGCCATAATGACAACACAAAAAAAGTCATATACTCCCTAGGAGTCAACTTGCCATTAGTTTATGCACCAAGAACACCACAACAAAATAGAATTGCTAAAAGGAGAAATAGATCAATTGTTGACTGTGCAAGAACATTGATGATTGAGAAAAGCATCACTCAAAATTTCTGGAGGGAAGCTGTCAGTACTTCTGTTTACACATTGAACATAGTACAATTGAAGGACACAAAGAAGACACCCTATCAGCTTTGGTATGGTCATACACCCAATGCAAGTTACTTCATAATCTTTGGTAGTCAATTTACTATTTTGAAAGATGGTAGAAATGGAAAAATTGACTCCAAAAGTGAAGAAGGTATCTTTCTAGGGTACTCAACCAAAAGCAAGGCCTATAAGCATCTTAACAAGTCATCTAACAAAATCATTGAAAGTGAAAATGTAAAAATAGATGAATTTGTAGAAAAGAATGATAAGGAAAGAAGAAAAGAACCAGAGGACTACAACAAGTTTGTTTTTATATAGAACTCGACACTCTATCCGAGCAATAGTGTATCGCTCCCGAGAAACATAACATTGTACCTAAGAATCAGGCTGCAATTACCGAAAATTAGGAAAATACTCAAGATGATGTTCCAAACAATGGAAATGAGAATGAAGGTCAAGAAGATGATCAAAATGATGAACAAATATCTAAGCTAAAACTTTTGAAGTATGTTAGAATAAATCATCCACATAATCAAATCATAGGAGACAAGAAGGCTGGAACAAGAACAAGAAGTAAGTCACTAAACACCAAATGTTTACTTTGTGATTTTGAGCATAAATATGTTAATACTGCACTTGAGAATGAAGAATGGGTTAGTGCAATTAATGAAGAGATAGAACAGATTAAGAAGAACAATACATGGACACTAGTATCAAGACCAGATGACAAGAATGTCATCGGTACCAAATGGATATTAAAAAACAAGCTGAATGAGAATGGAGAATTCACAAGAAACAAAGCAAGGTTAGTATGCAAGGGATATGTAAAAGAAGAAGGAATTGATTATGGAGAAACCTTTTCACCCCTTGCTAGACTAGAAGGAGTTAGAATCTTACTTGCATATGCTGCATTTAAAGGATTCAAGGTATACCAAATGGATGTCAAATCTACATTCCTAAATGGAATACTGGAAGAAGAGGTATACATTGAACAACCAGAAGGGTTTGTTGATCCAGACAAGAGAAACATGGTATGTAGACTACATAAAGCCTTTTATGGATTGAAACAAAAACTGAGAGCCTGGTATGAAAGACTTCAATCATATCTAATTAGCATTAAATTTGTTAGAACAAGTGAAAATAACAATCTGTACTTAAAAGAAGATACCGATGGTAATATACTGATTGCTGAAATTTTTGTTGATGATATCATTTTTGGGGGAAATGAAATGTTATGCAAATCCTTTTCTAATGAAATGAGCAAAGAGTTTGAAATGTCTATGTTTGGAGAGATAAAATTCTTTCTTGGTCTACAGATTCTTCAACAAAATGCAGGCATATATATCACTTAGTCCAAATACATCAAGGAAGTGCTAAAGATATTCAAGATGGAAGATTCCAAACCAGTTGGAACACCTATGGCTACCAGATGTAAGCTGACAAAAGAAGACAAATCAAATGAGGTAAATCATACCTTATATAGATCAATGATTGGAAAACTAGTATATATTGTTCATACTAGACCAGATATAGCACATGCAGTTAGAATAGTTGCAATATTCTCCGCTAATCCCAAAGAATCACATATGACTGTTGTCAAGAGAATTATGAGATATCTAAAGATCACCGAGGACTATGAATTATGCTATAAAAGAGAAGGAAAATTTGAGCTACAAGTCTATACAGATTCTGATTGGGATGGAAAAATTGATGACCAAAAGAGCACAACTGGAGGAGCATTCTTCATGGGTGATAGACTTGTCACATGGATCAGCAAGAAGCAAGGATGCGTCTCTCAATCTACTATAGAAGAAGAGTATGTGGCTGCTGTTGCAAATTGCTCCAATAATACATGGATCAAACAATTACTGGATGGTATGCATATGAATATTCTTGAGCCAGTAATTATTTATTGTGATAATACCAGTACAACTAACATCTCTAAAAATCCAGTCATGCATACTAAGACAAATCATATTGCTATCAAGTATCACTATCTTAGAGAACAAGTGCAAGAAAAGGAAGTGACACTGGAATATGTTCAATCAAAGGAACAACTAGCTGATATATCCACCAATCCACTACCGAATGATACATTTGAGTACCTAAGACAGAGACTAGGGGTCCAACCCTTATCTATCGGTCAGTAAGAGGAATAGGAGGCTACATCAACCCACGCAAAATTTGAAGAACACTAAAGTTGATTTAGACACTGTGAAGAACAATAATAGATACATCTGTACATAGTAAGGTACAAGTATGCAACGAACACCAGAGACATTGTATTGTTGATGGATAGGGAAATTCAAGGAATATACTATGTAAAGGGATGGAACATGGTATAGATATTTTTTGTTTGGAATTGTTGTCAAAGGGAGAGAGTATCTCATTATCATAAAGAAGATATTATATCATTATCATCCATGAAGTGAAGTTCATGAGAATCAAAAGGAAGAGTTAATCAATATTCAAAGGGAGAGAAATTGATTACATATGAAATATCCATCTAAGGGAGAGAAGTAACAAAGGGAGAGAGTTCATACAAAGAGAAAGATTGTTGTCAAAGGAAATAGAGATTATAAAGAAGAAGATCAGTCAAGGCAGAGCACATATTAGAATAGAGACAGAAGATTCTACATCTATCTAGTGAAGGGATTGAAGATTGAAGACAACCACTCTGCAAGAAACAAATCAAAGCTATTTTTGAGCTTACCGAGAACCAGACATTTGTAATAGTTACAATAGGAAAACTGATGAACTTTTATATTTCATATTGTATTAGTAATAGTACAATATGATAATGTAGTATGTTTCCATCAATGCCAAAGGGAGAGATTGATGACATGTAACTGATTGAATGTTTGAAGATGTTAAGTTGATCACCGAAATGCAAAAAGATAATGCAAGATATTAAATCAGTTAATGGATTATATTGTATTGATGTCAACTTGATATAACCTAATTGGTTATAATCAAAGTATCAAAAGACTTTAGAGAATCAAAGAGAGAAAGTTTATGCTTTCAGTAATGCATAAAAGACAAGCATTCAATATGTGACTTCAATCACTAATGGACAGTGGAACCCGAAGGATAGAGATAACCAAAAGTCAAGTCACAATGATGCCCGATCAATAACACCGATGAGCATTACCGACAAGCAGAAGCACAAGCATAACCGACGACCAGAATCATAGTATAAACTGATGGAGAAGCCCGAGGAGAATTGGAGTGTTGACCGAAGCTATCAAAGAGTTAAACACCAAAATTAACTAGAGTTTAGAAACAACAAAATATCTAGCTGGCAGAGCTAAATATAGACTTAACTAGTTGTTATCATTGTTTTCATCGACAAGATAAAGGTAGAGATAAGTAAGGGATTTAAAGTTTTTTTGTCTAGTTGGCAAGAAGATCTCTATGAGATAAAATAGGAGTTTTTCTTTAAATCAAATTGGCTAAAATTGTGGATCACACCAAGATCAAGAAATTCAAGAACCTAACAATGGTGATATCATGTCTATAAAGAGACAATTTAATTCATTACGAATTAAGGGGAGTGAATGAAAAAGAGGATGTTGAAGAGAAATTGATGAAGAACAACTTCATATAGTCCTGATCAATCAAGTTGAAGAAAGAGGTAATTTTTTTGCGCACACCGAGCAACAAAGCATAGCATCACCGAGCAGAACAATAGTGGAGCAAAGGTATTATAAGGACATATTGATCAGATTATTTTATGAGCTTATAATAGATCTAAAAATGATACAAGAACATCTTGGGTCCTTGGAAATCCTGCTCAACCAAAAATATGTTTACTGCATTTCTTATTTTGTTCTTTGTTGCTCAACTTTTGTTGCTCGACATGCTTGCTAAGTTGCTCGGTCATGTTTGTTGTTGTTGCTCAGCTCTTCTTTGGCTGAGTGCTCTATTTATCAGTCATTCCCTTCTCGAGTTGGTTTATTCTGGGAGTTAGAGCTATGGCCGACTTCTTCATTTAATTTTTGTGGCTAGATTTATTTGGGATCTATCTTTGGGATCCGTGTGGATCTAAATCTGGGTCTCTCCTTTGGGTTTTGAGCACCGACTTCCTTGTTGGTCTCTTGTATATATTCTTTTGTATGTTCTTAGTTTGGTAGAAAGTCTTAGAGTAAGAAGAAAATTTTTAAGATATTGAAGATTTGAGATCTTTGTTGAAGAAGATCAAATTGTAATACATATCTTTGTATATGGTCGTAACCAGGAAGGCCCTATAGCCTGGCATGTATTAAGTTTAATGATTTAATAAATAAAGATCTCTGCATTTCTCTTCTCCCATTGTGTGTTGTGTTAATTCCACATTGTATCAACAAGCTAGATGTTTTTGGTGTGCCCTAGGCCCCATCTGCAACCTCCTTGCATCAGGTGGTATCAAATCGAGTTGAGATCTGTGGATCCTTCTTGTAAATTGTAAAGATATTTGTTGTAGGGTGGAAGGTTGCGATCTGACCTACAATTGTAGAGAGTTTCAAGATGTTTCATGGGAGAGGAAATGCTAATCAAGGTCTAGCTGATATGCTTGATAGATGGCTTCAAGATTGGAAGCTGTTGAGAGAGCCTAGCACAGAGGAAGACATCTTGAAGATGTTAGTGATGATGAATTTGAAGAGGTTCCAGGTGAAGCTACACCTGTACCTATGATGGATCAAGAAGAGGAAAGATTCTTGAGAGATTTGACAAGTTTGAAATCCACACCTCAGTTTAACCCTCCTAAGTATAGTGGAAAGTTAGATTCTGATGAATTGATTGACTGGATCACTGAGATGGAAAATTATTTTGAATATGAGAATGTTGCAGAAGATAAGAAGGTGAAGATTGAAAGCACAAAATTGAAAGGTCATGCATCCTTATGGTGGGAACACCTGCAATTAGACAAAAATAAGAAAGGTAAAGACAAGATCAAGGTATGGGATAAGATGGTCAACAAATTGAAAGGAAAATTTCTACCTTGTGATTATCAGATTAACCTAATCTAGCGAATGCAAAGTTTGAAGCAGAAGGACAAATCAGTCAAAGACTATACTGAGGAATTCTACAGATTAGACATCAGATCTTGACATGTTGAAGATGAAGTGGAAAGAGTTGCAAGATACCTGAATGGCTTGAGAAGTTCCATACAAGATGAAATTAGTTTGGTAAAAATGGAAGGTATTGAAGAGGCATATAAATTTTCCCTAAAGGCTGAAGAAAAGTTTAACAGAAGATATGAACAAAGAAAAAGAGGCAGAGGTGGTAGATTCCCTAGAGGAAGAGGTAGATCTCATGGTGAAAACAATAGATCTAAACCAGACAAGTCATAAACAAAACTAGTCAAGACAAAGGAAAGACTAAATGGAAAGGTGGAAATTCATACCGAGGAAGAGGCAATTATTCCAGAAGTGGATATAGCAGAAAAGGGTTCCAAGTAACTTGCTACAATTGTGGTGAAGAAGGACATAAATCCTTTGAGTTTACACATGCAAGCAAGAAAGGTGGTAACAGTAGAAGAAATGCATTAATCCAAGAGGAGACATCCAATGAACCTAAAAATAACCTCATGATTAGAAGGATACTATGGAGTGAGAAAGATAAGCAAGATCCTATCAAGAAAAGTTTGTTCAAAACCAGATGTAGAGTTGCTGACAAGGTTTGGAAAGTCATTGTTGACAGTGGAAGCTCAGAGAATCTGGCATCTGAGGAAATGGTTGAAAATTTGAAGTTGGAGAGGATGAAACATCCAATACCCTACAATATCTCATGGATCAAGGATGAGCATACCTTAATGGTGAGTGAACAATGTTTTGTGAATTTGAAAATTAGAAAATACTATGATAAGGTGTTGTGTGATATCATGCCTATGCATTGTTGTCATATTTTGTTGGGTAGACCTTGGCAATATGATAGACATGCTATACATGATGGAAGGTTGAATAGATATTCAATTTGGGTTGATGGGAAGAATAAAGTTTTGTTACCCTTGGTTGAAGAGTCTGTTGATGAGTTATGTACATCTATGAAAGTTTATCTGATGGAAGGTAGACAGTTTATTAAGGATCTGAAAAGAGATGATATTTGTTATGCTTTGATTCCTAACAAACCAAGTAAGACTGTAGAAGATGACATACCTACAAAAGTTGAGAAGTTGCTGACTGAATACAAACAAATCATTTTAGATAATGTATTTGATGGTTTGCCACCAATCAGAGATATCAATCACTATATGGATCTGATTCCTGGAGCTAGTTTACCAAATAAAGCACCACCTAGGTTAACACCTACCGAGAATGAAGAACTTAACCGACAAGTTCATGAGTTTTTGAACAAAGGCTTAATCAGAGAAAGTTTGAGTCCATGTGTAGTACCTGCTATGTTGGCACCTAAAAAGAATGGTGAATGGAGAATGTGCACTGATTGCAGAGAAATAATCAAGATCACAGTGAAGTATAGGTTTCCTATACAAAGAATGGATGACATAATGGATTTTTTGAGTGGATAAAAGTATTTTACCAAAATTGATTTGAAAAGTGGATATCATCATATCAGAATTAGAGAAGGTGATGAATGGAAGACTTCTTTCAAGACAAAGGAAGGCTTGTATGAGTGGTTGGTTATGCCTTTTGGTTTAACTAATGCACCCAGTAGATTTATGAGGCTGATGAATGAAGTTTTGAAGAAATTATTAAATAAGTGTGTGATTGTATATTTGGATGATATTCTGATATTCAGTAAGACCAGACAAGAACATTTGATGCATACAAAACAAGTATTGTAGAGATTGAAAGAGGAAAAGTTGCTGGTAAATCTGAAGAAGTGTTCCTTCGTGAAAGAAGAGCTTGTGTATTTGGGTTTTGTAATTTCAGCTGATGGTTTGAAGATGGATCTAGAAAAGGTTGAAGCTATACTGAGTTGGCCTACACCTGAGAATGTTATAGAGGTGAGATCATTTCATGGATTGGCAAGTTTTTACAGGAAGTTTATCAGAAATTTCAGTTCTATTTGCAATGCTATGACTGAGACAATGAGAGGAGACAAAAGAAAGTTCAAATGGACACATAGAGCTGATAAAAGTTTTGAAGCTTCAAATTTGAAGGTTGTTGAATCACCTATACTAGCCTTACCCGATTTCAATAAGGTATTTCAAGTTGAATGTGATGCAAGTGGAAATACAATTGAAGCTATGTTGACTCAAGAAAGTAAACCTGTTGCTTTCTTTAGTGAAAAGTTGAATTATGCAAAGAGAAAATATTATGTCTATGATCAGGAATTCTATGCTATTGTGCAAGCTATCAAGAAATGGAGACATTACTTGATGCCAAATAAATTTGTGTTGTATACTGAACATAAGGCTTTACAATATTTGGGTAGTCAAAATAAGTTGAATTAGAGACATATGAAATGGGTTGAATATTTGTAGATCTTTACACTTGTGATTAAGCATAAGAGTAGAGTTTCTAACAGAGTTGCTGATGCATTAAGTAGAAGAAGATCTTTGTTGACTGAAATGAGAATCAAAATTCTTGGCTTTGATGACCTGAAGAATTTGTATGAAAATGATCCTGATTTTTAGAGTAGTGGAGAGTGTGCAGAGCACCTAATACAAATCAATCAAGTAAGTATGAAGACTATTTCATTCAGGAAGATATGTTGTTCAAAGGAGATCAGTTGTGCATACCAAGAGGTTCAATGAGAACTAATTTGATTAAGGAAAAACATAGTAGTGGATTGGCTGGACACTTTGGCATTGATAAAACATTGAGTCTGCAGAAGGAGAGGTACTTTGGCCTCAGTTGTATAAAGATGTTCAAAAATTTGTAAGAAGTTGTGGATTTTGTCAAGTTGCAAAGGGAGTAACTTAGAATATTGGTTTGTATACACCTATTACTGTCCCTGAGAAACCTTGGAGTGATATCAACATGGATTTTGTTCTTGGACTTTCGAGGAAAGCAAGAGGTAATGATTCTATATTTGTTGTTGTGGATAGATTTTCCAAGATGACACATTACATAACATGTAGGAAAACATCAGATATAGTACATATAGCAGATCTTTTTGTAATCACCTAAAAATGGTCACCTAAACCCTAGACTCCAATCTCAGCAATTAATCAAGAAACCCTAATCTTGATTAAACCTAAGTCCTAAATCAAACAGGCAATTATCGAATTCAAACTGATCTAACCTAAACCCTAGGTCCTAATCGATCATCTTACTTGATTAATTAATTAATTCCTAAAATCAAATTACATTGGCAAATATATTTTATGTTAATTATTTAATTGATATTATGACATATTAATTAAATAAAAATTACAAAATTGTCAATTAAATCAAAAAGGAATTAAATTAATTATAAAATCATAAATGTGCATTCAAAATCAATTAATTT
>MU225685.1:1964234-2015910 GCA_018584345.1 Thuja plicata | reverse complement strand
GGTAAAGGTTGATATAACCCTTGATTTGTTGACACACCTTTTTCTTGCTGACAGATGGTGCAAGTTTCAATGAACTTCTTGACATCATTGTTCATCCTTGGCCAAAAATAACTTCTTTTCACCATGTATGCAGTCTTGTCGATGCCAAAGTGTCCTCCTAGTCCACCACTGTGCTTCTCCCTTAATATATTTGTCCTCATGGAACATTTTGGGATTCATAGTTGAGCTCCTTTGAATAGGAGTCCATTCTGAATCAAATATTTAGAAAAATTAGTATGGTATCTTCCAACCATCTCTGTACAAACTTGAAAGATCTCTACAAAATCAGGGTCATCGTGGTATAGATTTTTAAGGGAATCAATTCCCACACTTTTGAGTTGGATCTTTTCAACTAGACCCACTCTTCTACTAAGTGCATTAGCAACTTTTATTTCTACACCCTTCTTGTGTTTGATGTTGAAGGTGTAGGCCTGCAACTGTTCTACCCATTTGAGATGTCTGATAGAGAGTTTCTCTTGTGAATTGAGAAATCTCAATGCATGATTGTCAGTGTATACTACAAAATCTTTGGGGATTAGGTAGTTCCTCCATTTCTTGAGGGCTTGGACTGTGGCATAGAGTTCCAAGTCATAGGTTGAGTACTTCCTTTTAGCCTCATTTAATGTCTCTGAGAAGAAGGCAACTGGCTTACCTTCCTGGCTTAGGACTCCACCTATTTCCAAGTTACTTGCATCTATCTCCACTGTGAAGACCTTGTTGAAATCAGGGAGAGTCAAGATAGGAATCTAAGAGACTCTATTCTTCAAGTATTGAAATGCATCATTGGCTTCTTTTGTCCAAGCAAACTTGTTCTTTCTACCTCCTTTAATGGTTTCAAGTATTGGTGAACACACATGACTAAAGTTTTTAATAAACTTCTTATAGAAGGTGGCCAATCCATGGAAGCTTCTTACATCACCTTGGTTCTTGGGTGGAGGCCAATTAACTATGGCTGAAACCTTCTCTTGATCCATTTTGAGGGTTCCCTGTGAGATAAAAAAATCCAAGGAACACAAGTTCCTTCTTCATAAACATGCACTTTTCCAAGTTCATCACCAAATTGTGTTGATGAAGTCTTCTTAGGACCTGTTCCACATGATTAAGATATTCTTCTTTGCTATGAATGAATATCAGTATGTCATCAAAATAAATAAAAACAAATTTACTAATGAAATCAATGAATATCTCATTCATAAGCCTCATAAAAGTAATAGGGGAATTGCTTAGCCCAAAGGGAATTACTAACTATTCAAACAAACCTTCAGTGGTCTTGAATGTTGTTTTCCATTCATCTCCTTGTTTTATTCTGATCTGATGGTAGCCAAACTTCAAGTCTATCTTGGTGAAGTAGCAAGCACCTCCTATTTGATCCAATAGATCCTCAATTCATGGCATGGGGAATCTATATCTTATAGTGATCTTGTTTAGGGACCTACTGTCAGTACACAACCTCCACTTGCCATCCTTTTTGGGTGCCAAAACTGATAAAACTGCACATGGACTGAGACTTTTTTGAATGAGTCCTTTTTCTAGTAGTTCATTTACTTTTTTTTCAATCTCTGCATGTTGTAATGGTGTCATCTTGTATGGGGCCTTGTTAGGCAGGGATGAACTAGGTATCAGGTCAATTTGGTGACTGACATCTCTCAAGGGAGGGAGGGTTGTGGGCAAGTCACTAATAGTGACATCTCTGTATGTTCTAAGCAAATCCTTAGCTTCATTTGGTATAAGATAATCCTTATTAGATCTAACATTACCCTTAGGTTTGGATATTAAGACATATGCTTCAGTTTTAGATTCTTTCAAAACTTTTAACATTTTTTTCTCCCCCATGGCCATGACAGTTGGTTCTTTCTCGGTCTTGTTATCCGACAGGGGCTTCATGGTGAATGTTTTTCCATCCTTGGTGATAGAGTAGGTATTTTTCCTATAGTGGTGTGTGGAATCAACATCATATTGCCAAGGTCTACCTAAAAGAATATGGGAGGTATCCATCTCCACAACATCACAAAGAACTCTGTCTTTAAAATCATAGATTGAAAATTCTATCCATGCTTGTTCAGTGACTAAGATTTGCTGAACCTTTGTTAACCAAGATACATGGTAAGGAGAAGGATGAGGTTTCTTAGGGAGGTTTAACTTTTGTACCATTTCACAAGAAACAAGATTTTTAGTTGAGCCAGAATCAATAAGTAATTGACATACCTTTCCATTGCATTTGATCTTTGTTCGGAAGAGATTCATTCTTTGTGGAGGTTCTTGGCTTTGTGGCACTTGGAGGAAGACTTGCCTCATCATCAAGCATTGTCCTTCCTCTGGTTCTAAGTCCATTTGATTTGAATTGTCTTCTTTCTTTTCCTCTTAGATGATTTGTGCTCTCCTTTCTCCATGATTGTTATTGTTCCTCTTTTCAGGGCACTTGCCTGCATGATGTCCCAATTGGTTGCAATAGTGGCACCTCAATGGTCCATTTCCTCTACCACTATTTTTTCTTCCCCTATTGAAGGGCCTTCTCCCTCTATAGTTACCTCTAGATTTTGTGTCAGTGTTATCTTTGTCTCCTTGGTAAGGGGTCCTGCTACCATTACCATTGTATTGTCCTCTATTCCAAGAGGTTCCTCTTCCTCTGAAATTCTTCCCATTGTCATTAGTCTTTCCCTTTCCAAACTCCTGCTTTCTCTTCCACTTTTCCTCTACCTTGAGTGCCATTTGATAGTACTTTTTCACTAAGGTAGGGCAATGTAGGCTGAGTTCCTCTTGAATGGATAATTTAAGCCCATTCATATACCTTTCCAACTTTTCTTCTTCATCTTCTGCCACATTTGTCTTCATGCATAATTTTAGGAACTCCTCAGTGTATGAGCCCACATCCATGTCCTTTTTCTTTATACTTTGATTCTTCCTATGGAGTTGTACCCCATAGTTTTCAGGCACATAGGTCTCCTTGACTAGTGCAATCATCCTATTCCATGAATAGATCATGTTCTTCCCATTCTTCACCCTCTCTGTTTGGATGAAGTTCCACCAAGTTAGGGCTGCTCCCTTCAACTTGGATCTTTCTATTTTTACCCTCTTCTTCTCAGGTATGTCCTCACATTCAAAAAAACTTGTTAGGGCCTCTATCCAATCTAAGGCCAAGTATGCATTCATCTTTCCATTAAAAGTTGGCGAATCAAACTTCTCATCCATGGTTCTTCTCCCCATAGACTTCAAGGCATCTATGAAAGGTCTTTGGTCTGTAGTAATATTCACATCTTGATCAGGGTTGTCACTCTCTGACTCACTCCCTTCTTCACCACTAGAAGTGTCTCCCTTACCCCTCTCTACCTTGTTTTCCAACTCTTGGATTCTTCTTGTCAATGTTGCATTTGCTGCCCTTTGTTCTCTTACCATCTTTTCCAACTCAATGTTTGTGACCCTTGAAGGAATATCCTCATCCTCAAGAGCGGACATAGCTCTGATACCACTTGATACAAAGTGGGAAGCTCCAAGCTTGGAAAAGGTCTCTCAATAGGGAAAGGTACCCTAGAGTGTTGTCTTTGTGATGGTCACAAGGCTTCACACTTATCAAAAGTTTGATAGAAGGACTTGATTAAGGTTCTAACAACCCCAAAAACCCCAAGGGTAACCTAATCACTAGGTTTATCAACCCTTCAATACCAACTATCTAGGTTGGTCTCACAAGCCAATGATCCTCAATCACAAGAATACCCCCAAAATGACATGTAGGACCAGGGGTGACCTATGCTTGTATATTTGGTCTATTTAGGTCCCTACTTCTTAGTTCCAATGGTTCTTTCACTTAAGGGAAACCCATACCCCATGGTTGCTTCACAAACCTAGGTTTTTTCTTGTAGCCCTTTTTCGAGGGAATTTTGATATCATTTGAGATTTCTCCACACAACCACATGAAATAATTAGGGTTTTAGATACCCTTTATGGCCAAAGGCTTTGGAATTAAGCCTTGGAACTTGGAATTGAAAAGAATACAGAATGGTGAGCCAAATTACTCTACCAATTAGCCCTAATTAGGCCTCCAATTACACTACAAGTACCCTTTAGATATGTACCCAATTCCAAAAATGACTATAGGATCATGTGAGGTGTTGCACAAATGTCTCCTCCTCTGACTTAGAGCCTCTGATCAATCCCAAGACAAAAGTTATGACTACTGTCCTAAATCAGGATTGGTGCATACATGTGCATATACTCCTAGGGCATCAATTATTTCCCACTTCCCTATAACTTGAGAACCCTATCTTGTATAATGTTAAAGGGAATCCTAAGAGAAATCTTTTCACTAAGGTTTATTAGTTTCCCATGGTGGAAAGTGAAGATACAAACAATTTTGTAAGAAACCCTCACTTAGGGCCTATAATCCAGGTAGTAGGATTAAAAATTAAATAACTTGCAACCTACAAATGATCAAAGCATGAGACCAAAACCAAAAGGAAGAAGATTCAAACCAATATCTCCCTGTGTTAGATTTACATGCTTCCCTAGCCGTACCTATCCGTACATGATGACTATTTTTCCCAGAATGCAAGAAAATGGTTATATTTTATTGATTTCAAAATAACAATTAAATCTCTCACCTACCACCTACCTGAATGGGCTATTGTAGGCACTCCCAATGGTTACAAAAAATTTTTGAACCAACTTGACCGTTTGGGAGTTGATTTTCAAAAAGTTGTTAAGTTTGCTCAAAAGTTGCTTGACAACTTTTGAGCAACTTTTGCATTTTGTGCATTTTTGCAACTCTAGTGACCAAATTTGGTCAAGATGTTATTGAGATGATCCCTAGTGGATCCAAACACTAAAAACACAAAGACAACCTAATTCTAGGGTTTGGGATCATAATTTACTCATAGTGACCCAAGGGCTTATATTGTGCCAATCTTGGTACTATGGTCTTACATGGTGATCCAATGACTAACCCTAGTGTGTTTATGTTTTTAAAGGCATCTTAGGAACTTTAATGAACCCCTAGGGTCCATAGGAGCATGTGGTTTAGTTTGGGTGCTCCTGCACCAGTTTGTAAGTTATTTTTGGAGAACACTTTGGAAGAAGCTAAATACTGAGTTGAAATTTAGTTCTACATTTCATCCACACACTGATGGACAAACAGAGGTTGTAAATAGAAGTTTGGGTAAATTTTTGAGATGTTTATTTAGAGACACACCAAGAAATTGGGATTTTATTTTGGCACAAGTAGATTTTTCATACAATAGTTTGATGACATTAATTTTTCTATTAGTACACTTAGTGAAAAATAGTGACAGAGATCATAGGTACAAGAACTACCGGCGGACCACAAGCATTATCGGCAGACAGTGAGAATACCCAATAGAACAAAAAGATCATGATAAAATGCTAATTATGGAATTGATCGATGAACACTGGCAAGTGTTTCACCAATGAAGTGAACAGGACATCACCGACGGGTCAATAACATAACATGGAGATCATCACCGATGATATAAGTTTTGAGAACAAAATTGACAGAGCATAGAAAAATCATACCCAATGAACAGTTCAAGAAAGGAACACCGATGGCAAAGAAAACCAATTGTTAGAACTGACAGTTAGTTAGAGAACTTGCAAAAAGTGGATCTGAGTTTTACACGTCAGATAAAGCATTATAATTCTATTTATAGAGTTTTAATTTGTTTTAAATCATAACTTGAGGGTCAAGCAAGCTTTATGTAAATGTTTTAAAGCATCCTAATGGATCTAAAACATATCTAACTAAAGATCAAGGTCAAGTTGTAAACCTTGGATCTAGAGCTAACTTGTGAAAGCGTGAATCAAGAATTAAGCTAAAATCTAGTATAAATAGATGTTCAATCAATTGTGAATTATGAATTCATTATTGTTGATAGCCACGAAGAAAATCTAAGGAGCAGAAGGTAGAATTCATGCAAAGTTCAGAAACAAATCACATCAGTTATCAAGAACACACAGAGGCTACCGACGTGCAGACAAAGGTATTATTCAATCATGGAAAGATGATTACTCATACATAGGAAGCTTTATTGGATCTGTTATCAGAAATTGGAGATTGCATACATCATTAGATCAAAGACTTATGTAGTTTCATTATAACAAGTGCATCACATCTAAAATCCTTTTGTAGAAGGTGGACTTAACCATTCTTTACAAATCTCTTAATAGAGTGCACACTTAACAGTGTTGCTAAAGCTTCAAACAAAGTAGATCTTAACAAGTCTCCACTATAATACTCCTAACAGGGTAGGTCATTAGAAGTGACCAATTGTAAGCCTTAACTAGCCCCTTCTTATTTGCAGATAGTGAATTCTTGTGGGTAACAATCCCCACCACATTTTTTACTTCCTAACAGGAGTTTTCTGTGATATCATATCTTGTGTCATGTGTTATATATTTTTATGAATGTTTCTTGAATGGTTACATACTAAAGAACTTATGATATGATTGCATATACATAAAGAAAGATGAACAGTTAGATAAGATAATTTAAAAATTGATGATTAAGGGTTAATGGGCTAACCAAGAAAAGTCTTAGAGGTATTGATTCACCCCTCCCCTCTCAGTACATCATTCCAATATAATTCCAACACACTTCAGTAAAAGAAGTACTGGAAATACACCTTTTGAGATTGTTCATGGCAGAAAACCTAGAGGTATATCAGATTTGAGAGACATTGTTGGTGAAGAGAAAAGAAGCGTTGAAGTAGAGGAATTTGCAGAATTTATGAAGACATTGCATGAGGATGTAAAACAAAAGTTGGAGAAAAGTAATCAGAAATACAAAGATGATGCAGATAGATCAAGAAGACATAAGACATTTGAAGTTGATGATGTTGTAATGGTTCATCTGAAGAAAGGAAGATTTCCTATTGAAACATATGGGAAACTGAAGATGAAGAAATTTGGTCCTTGTAAAATACTAAGAAGATTTGACAGTGGAAATTCTTACAAAGTTGAGTTACCTGATGACATGGATATATCACCTATATTCAATATTTTAGACTTGTATGAATATCATGAACCTGATGAAGAAGTAACAGTACCAAGTGATTATCCTAAGAAGCAGATAGAGGAAGTTGAGAAAATCTTGAAACAGAGAGTTGGCAAAAGTACAAGAGGAAAAGAATACATGGAATATCTGGTAAAGTGGAAAAACAAACTGATTGAGGAATCATCTTGGATTTCTCAATCTAAGTTGGATTCATTTTAGGTTGGACCTGATACATGATTTGGGGAATCTTTTCTTTTCAACCCCAGGTGTTTGATGCAGGAGCATATTGGGTCCTTGGTAATCCTACTCAATCAAAAATATGTTTACTATATTTCTTTGTTTGTTCTCTGTTGCTCGGCTTTTGTTTCTCAACATGCTTATCGGGTTGCTCAGTCATGTTTTTTGCTATTGCTTAGCTCTTCTTTGGCCAAGTGCTTTGTTGCTCAGTCATGCCCTTGCCAAGTTGGTTTATTCTAGGAGTTAGAGCTGTGATTGACTTCTTCATTTAATTTTTGTGGCTGGATTTATTTGGGATCCATGTGGACCTAAATCTTGGTCTCTCCTTTTGGTTTTGAGCACCGAATTCCTTGTTGGTCTCTTGTATATATTATTTTGTATGTTCTTAATTTGGTATAAATTCTCCTACCTCCTTGCGTTATAAAATATACGTGTATAAGTTGTATGTGAACAAATCACACTATTTTAGTTTAAGCATTGATTCATAAAGTTTCTTAACCGAGTAGGATTCAAAGATCCTTTCTATATTGAGATACATCCTAAGGAGTATCAAAAAGTTTGATCATGAAGATAACATGAGATGTCAGATACCTATTGACAGGACAAGTGAGTGTTTGATCAAGGAAGGTAGCATAGAGATGCCCAATATCAAGTGACAGAAAAAACTTTTAAATTCTCTATCAAGGTCACACCTAACAGTGTGTTTGTAACCTTTAAAAGGGTTGGCTCTTCACCGATCTCACTTCAGAAGAGTGAAAATTTTGGGTTACCGGTCCCAAGTGGTTTTTCCCTTAACAGGGTTTCCACATTAAAATTCCATGTGTCATTATGTTTATGATTCATTACTTTAGTGTTTTGCATTACACATAGCTAGTCTAGATTGATTGGTATACTCTAGATAATTTACTGTCTTTCGGTAAATCAATAGACTGCTATTCGGTAAACATACAGTAGAAGGTTTAAAAAATAATTCCAAGCAGTACTAATTTGATAATTGTATTTGAAGGCATTCATCTTATAGGAATGAAGATAACTAGACGCTTAAAATTGTGGTACTAAGTTTCTGGGTTGATTATTGGAATATTTTTTAGGCCACCGATTCACCCCCCCTCTCAGTTATTACTGACACTTCAGTCTCTCAGTCGCGAGATGATATTTTTAACTTTGGGTTTACTTCAAGATCACGCGACTGAGACATTTTCAAAGGCACCAAGTAAAAGATAATATATCCTTCCATGATCATAAAAATATATGAAAATAAATAATAAACCACGAAAAAGGGTCAACGACTATATTTATGAATTCAAATATATGTAAGCCATGGAAAATATAAAACATAGCCAATCTAATAGAAAAATGCATGAAATTAAACAAGATAAATGCATAGGATAGAACAATTGCAATAAACTATGAATGGAAGGAGGAAATACAAGCATAAACTAAGATAATAATTGTAGAAAGTACTTCCCTAAATTGTTTAGCCATTCAAATTTGATTATAAATTTGGGTTCTACCATACTACCCGCATGGTAATGGGGTAGAATAATCAACCAACAAGAACCTTTTAGAGGTAATAAAACACCTTCTCAAAAGGAATCCCTGAGATTGGCATCAGAAACTGAGATTTTCCTTGTGGTCAAATCACATCCGAATAAAGGCCGCCTTGGGGACTTCCCCATTTCATTAGGTATATGGCCTAAATCCAGTGTTCCCAGTAAACATACAAATCATGTTCCTATATTTCATGCAAGATTTTGATGATCAGGATAACATCATTGAAGTACATCTCCTTAACTTGGTACGGTTGGAAGAGCAAAGAGATCACGCACTGGAACATTTTATAAAGCACCAAGCTGTGGTCAAACGATGGTTTGACAAGAGAGCCCAATTCATGGATTTTCAGCTATTAAACCTTGTCCTTTTATGGAAAAGGCCCAAGAAAATAAGGGAAAACATACCAAGTTCTAAAGGCTCTAGTTCAGACCTTATTAAATTTCTAAAATTTGTGGAGCCAACACATATCACCTCAGTTCCTTAATTGGAGAAGTTGTCTTGCTGCCAGTCAATGGGTAGTTCCTTAAACATTACTTTGAGTGAGGTGAAAGAATGGAATCCCCATGTAGGAGATGTACCATATGTATATACCTCTTGTAAGTATCCTTTGGGTGTGTCTCTCTGGCACATGCTCCCTTGTAAATAGTTTTGGTAGATTTTCACCTTGGTCCTTTTGTGTTTCCCGTTTGTCCTTTTCTTTTGGTATCTTTTCCTTTTCTTTTGCCCCAGTGTTTCACCCTCTTCTGTTAGATTAGTATGCCTCACATAAAGTTCGTTTAGGCTTAAAGATTCTCCTCGCACATTATAGTGGTCCTGAACTAGGCGTTGAATGAAGGTTGGCCCCATCCTCATATTGGGAAGTTCCTAGCACAAGGCTTTGAGTGTCGAAGACACTTCTCTGAGTTAGGTATTGATGTTTTTCCTCAGAAGAACAAAGGTTGGCTATCATTTTGAAAAGGGCAATTGTTTAAATTCAAAGAATAAAAAAGGTTCAGAGAAAGGTAGATCGATCGCACTCTCAGTGAGAGGCACCTCAATAAAAGAAATAACTTGTAAAGGTGCTTCCCGGGTTGAGCCTTTCTGCTCCACTCAGTAATCAAAAGGATGACAAGGTGAAAGAAGTAACACCATGGTAACAAGCTAAGATTGAGGACCCTGGTGAAAGTAGTATCACCTCCCCCTATTTAAAAGGAAAAAAGAGACGAAAGGAGTTGGATGGCAGAAGGTCCTGACCCTGGGAAGTGATGAATACCTGTCATGCCCTGACTCTAGTATGTTAGTGTGGTTTCTCTACTTTTTTTATGGCCAGGTTCTACCTTCGTCCCTTCATTTGAAGCCTAAGACACATAACATTGGAAAAGATCAATATCTAGGTCTGAGCAAGCTTCCTCGGTTCCTAGAGTCACGTCATGACAATACTTCTCCACTGATGGTAAGGTTCCCATCATTTCAACCAGAGTTATAGAGTTCTCAAATGCAAGAGGAATCTATCCTAGCAAGTCACCATTTGTTATGCCCTGCATACCCATCCCTACATTTTGTGTGCAAAATGTTGGGTCCCCTTTTTTCTTTCTTCCTTTTCTTTTTTTTTGGTTTTCTCCTTCCTTTCCCTTTTTGTTTTTGGCTTGGTTTCCTGTTGCTTTTGGGATCTTTTGGTCTAGGCCGGTCTTCATCTTTCTTTTAGTGTTTGTTGTTTCCTCTGAGACCCGTGTACCGAAGTGTCATTCCCAAGCAGGTGATTCTGGATCTTTCATTCCTGGCGATCATTTTTCCCTTTCTTTGAGGGTGATTGACTATTAGGTGTTTTAGTCTTGGATCCTAGTTTTTGGCATTTTTCTCAAAGTTACTTTTTGTAACTAATGCGCTCTCCTAGGCATTATTTAAGGCCTTTTACCTTGTCATTTTTACACTTACCACAAAAGATTCTTTTACCTTCTGGCCAATTTTCTGGAGAGTGACGTGAGTTTTTTTCTGAGCTAAGATGCATGAGCTAGAAGGTGCAGAAGTGCGTTCATCGGTTCTGGTGAGTGTTTAGGTGATAGAGTGAAGTTGTTTGTAGTATCCCCATTTGACATTTTGAGGTTTAGGTAGGCTCTTGGGTTTCCCTTTGTTCTTGTTTCATTATGCTTCCTCTATGTTTTTTTTTTCTTCTTTCTCTATGATTTTCTCATTATTTTTGTTTGTTGGGTTGTGTTTTAGTGTCTATTTTTGGTCATTGTTTGTTGACTTTTTGTTGTCTCAGGGTTGCGTCTATCAATTGGCACAACATTATCCTTGAGCCTGGTGCATCTTCTTCATTTTGTAGTCATCCATCTTGAAATAAGAGATGCTCACTCTGTTGGGCTATAAATTTTGTAAATGTTGGTTGCTTCCTATTAGGGAGTCTAAAAATTTGCCTAGTTTTGGCTGTATAAATCATGTATAGGTTCTGTGAATAGCCTGTAAATTCCCTATAGGGCCCACTCTCTATAGATTTCTTGTAAATTCAGGTTCATCAGGCCTGTCGATTTGAGTCTGAGAGTTTTGGTAGCTCATTGTAGCTTTAATGTCATATGTAAATTTTTGCAAGTTTGCAGCACTCTATTTTTCCTCCCCTTAGAGACATGGTGTCTCTAAGAGGTCTACCCAGTTGGGTGTTTCAAAAGTAATTCTTGGGGACCTTTTTTTGTCCCAATTCTTTACGAGTTCATTATTCCATGTCCACCCAATAACCAGGTTCACCACTTTGGTTGGTGCAGCCTTGGACATTGAGGTGATGAGCATGCTAGTTGCAGAGGCCAACTCATTCATAGACCATTAGCCTTTCCTCTCTCCTCTGTCCTTTCTGTCTTAATGGAGGAATTAATTCCCATGATCAAGCATTCAAAATCCATCCCAAGTGGCATTCATGCCACTCATGCTAGTACATCTATCCATTAAATGTCATTACTCAACCGAGTGGACATACACATGCTAGAGTATGACAGCAGGGCTACATGTTTTATCACTGATGATTGTTGTCTTATCAAGTTAATTTCAAGCATGTTAATAAGCCTAGCCTTTTCCACCTCATGCGACCCCTTATGTTCATTGATGGATCTTTGGTAAGTAAGAATGTTTATGTGTTAAAATTGTATTAAATTGCAAACATATGATCCCATCTAAGATGCCTTAATGTTTCTCTGTTTTAGGTGAAAAGGCAAAGTCACCCTCACGGCCTCCAAAATCTAGAATCTTCTAATATTTATATACTGACACTTTTCCAATTTGTAGGTACAATTCAAAGAAAGCAAGAAATTTCTTCAGGGTCTTCACCTCCCAGAACTCCAAAACTTCCAAGTGCCTATGTAGGCATCAGCAAGAGAAACAAGATAGAGCAGACACTGGCAAAGATTCTGCTAACCCAGAAATATAATAATAATGGGAAAATTAATGGGTCCCAAATTGATTCTATTCTTAAAGAGATCACCAACACAAATTTCAGTTGCTAGATTGAATTGCAGGGCCTTATTCAAATGATCCATCAGCTTCGACGCTCCAATGACTCCATCGGAGTTAACTTAGCAGGATGGGGAATTATTCAAGCAGCTGGTTTTCCATGCTTAGTACACGCGTTGGAGAAATTTTTTCTCTTGGCTAGGGGTTATTACCAAGGGAGTATGGCTATTGTGTTGGTTTCCCACACTCCCCTTAGATTCCCAGTGTCCATCGTCACAATGGACCATGATGCCACTGCCAAAGGGTGGCGTATCCCACAATTTGTAGGAGTTGTTTCTCTCACTAAGGCCAAAGCCCTCCAGCAGTATGAGGAAATAGAATACATGGCCCGACACCACCTCAACACATAATGGCTAAAAAGCCTGTGCTAGGACTCCAAGAAGATACAGATAGAACTTCCTCACTTTGACTTCAAGGAGCCCATCTAGGTGAGGATTATCTTCTTATGAAGGATCTTCAGGGAACCACATGCCCAGGAATTCTCCCCCTGGATGTATTATTTCTTATATGGTATGACCACCAACAAGGCACTCTTCAACTGGACTGACATCATTATCAAACATGTAGACATCCAGATGAGGAAGGTTGATATAGAGAAGAAGTTCTACATGACTTCCTACATCGTTTGGCCGCTTGCTTGACAGTGTCAGGGGATTTGAGGTTTAACAATGGTTGGTGTTCTTAGGGAAGGACCCGGTCAAGTTTCTCTATAGGGCCACTTCCCCAAATGTAGTGGAACCAAAGCTTCTCACATTTCTACAGAGTCAACGATGCCTTCATCTTTCACAGGAGAAAGGAAATTTCTAGTGTTTAGGGATTCAGATTATCCCTGCAGACCATGAGCCTGGTTGGTGCGTGGGGGTGTTACTTCATCCATTTTTCCTAGCACACTTACATTCGGGTGTCCGAATTATCTAGGCAAACCTTCTTGTTACCCAAACATTGTGGGACAGGGTAGTTTTGTTAGAATTTTGCAGGCACATTTTGGAGGCTCATGCCTTGATTTCCCTCAAGAAGGTCACCACCCTGACATTCCCTTTCATTTGTAGGGATTACTCTTGCTCCCTCGTTATAGCCTAGGAAGTAGAAAATGAGCTAAATTGCTTCAACTTAGTGAAATATTCTTTTAGCCGCAAGGATTATGAACCACTTGGGTGTCTGGCAGGGTTGATGCAAAAGGGGGCAAACCCCCATGTTCGACACATAGAATATTTTTGGGCCAACTGCCAGGATGATTATGATTTCCCAAGGCGACACTACACAAGAATAACAAAAGGGGTAATGGAATAACTCAAGATCTGCACATTCCCATGAACTTTTTCAAACATCAAGCCCCAAGAGGACCCCGAGTATAAAAAGGAAGGTATAAATAAGATGGACCTCCCTTCGGTGGATTGGGATACGCAGGAAATTTTGGATGTTGAGGCCATCTTGAGAGAAATAATTGAGCACAACCACTCATATTTCAAGAAGGTTTGCCCGAAGAGTGTCCGTTTGGACAAACTTTTTTTGGGAGCCTCAAGTTCCCGGGCCTTGGAGCAATCCAAAGCCCAAGGAAAGAAGAAATTTGGCACCCCAGCTCAGGTCCCGAACCCCATTTTGGCCCCCCTAATGGAGAAATTGGGTGAGAATTTGGAGCACTCTAGGAAATTAATGGATGCAGCAAACTCCAGAGTGACTTTTGGTCTTGGAGCTACCCTGGTAGGGTCTTGTCCTCGACCAGAAGGTTCTCCACCCCTAGCTATTTTTTTGAGTGTAGCATGTGAATAAGAAATTGCTACAACAACGGAAGTTGCAAAGCTTGAAGTGCCACTCAAAAGAAAGAAACAAAAGGCAATTAGGTCCCTGCAAAATAAAGATTCAAGCCCAAAGCCTAAGAATGTTCTTGAGGTTGAGGTACTTTCCTCCTCTTCCTCCTCTAAGAAAGAGGATCATCCAAAGAGTCCCCTAGAGATAGCACAGATCAATGTCGATGACTTCTTCCTGATGGGTGATCTCGGAGAACTACATGATATGGTTGACTATACCATAGAAGAAACAACAAAACAAGAAGTTGATGTTCCCATACTTGACTCAACTAGGAAAAAATATGTGGTGGACCAAGAAGAAAATGAGCCCCAGCCTAAAGAGGCCGAAGGAGAAAAGGAAATATCATAAGGGAAAGAGAATAACCAGGTCATGGAGTAAGTGCTAGATGAAGAGGGAACCAGACCTTCGAGAGAAACTAAAACATCTGACGCTATGCCCCTGGGCCTCATTGATGATCAAAGTTTGCTGGCACCACCAAAAATAGTGGTTGAAAAAGTTGTGGCCATATTTCAACAAGTGGATTTGAATGAGCTGCCTCAGTCTCCTCTGCCACACATCCTACCTATGGAAGAAATTCTAGAGGGTGATGAGGAGGAAAAAAAGGACACCCAAGTATGGACCCCATTGACATAGTGGATAATACGTCTAGAGGGGAACCTAAGCTGAACCTTGTAGGTACTCCAAGTTTGGGGATAGTAGTAGGTAGGCCAGCTTCCCGACCGCAATGGTTAGTGGAAGCCCAAAAAATAAAATCCCCAACCACTATCATGGCTCCACTATCACTTTCCAAAATGTTGGTTGAGATCTGAGCTCCTAAGAAGCCCAAGAGGGTTTTTACCCTTCACAACACTAGAAGGGACCCAAATGGCAATATTGTGGCAATAGTTGATGCCTCTCTAGAAGGAAAATAAGATTCAGAGGTAGCTGCCAAAGAATATGTGATCATAGAGGTGTCTCTATGTAAAATAATTTAGCAGGGGGAACTAGACCTCCTAAACGAAGCGGGTTAGGCTATTCAGGCCTGGTATGAGAAGAAATCTCATAAGATACATGAGTTAAAAGCTATCAATGCAAATCATTTGGGACTCCAGACAAATTTAATGCACCCTCTTGCTTCCAAAACACCTAGACCCTCATTTCCTAGGACACTACTACCACAGAGCGATGTTGATGCCATGAAATCTATGAAGAAGAAGGTGTTAGTGGTTTATGAGTGGATTTCCCATCAAGTTGGGGTCATAAGAAGTTTGTTGTCTGAGTCTCTCCTATACTTTTTCTGGGTAAATGATTTAGCAAAGTAGATAGAGGCCACCATTCCCCAGTGGCAGGGAGAGATTGAGAAATATGAAGATTAGAAGGATACCTCGCTAGATATTCTAAATCTCAAGGAAGATGAGTTAATGAATATAGGAATTCTAGGGGATGACTCATACGGGTTCCTCCAGAATCAATACCCCAAACTTTCATTCAAAGTCAAAAATGGAAAGCAACTAGTACAAGTGCTAGAAGAACAACTATAAGTGGTCCGAACTCCATTGGACCAATATGCTACCCTTAACCAGGAGATTACATCAGCTGATCCTCTTAGCCCTAGGACTTATACTCCTGTTGATTCTATAATTGGTAAGTTTGACAAAGTGGTCAAGGCTCAATTCCATTCTGGGGGAGATGTTAGTGGTGCCACAATGGTGGAACTCTCCCAAGTGTTACTCAATTCTCATGATGTAGCCAAGGTGGCTGTAGAGTTAAAAGATAAGGCCGAAGATGTCGGCCTCCATTTTGAAGGATCTGATGATCATAGAGATTTCCATAAGGATGTAGAATAAGATGGTATACTCCATATTTTAGAGGCATACGAGAATTTTAAAGGCCATTAATATTTCTAGGACTCTGGTGATCCTTCACCCAAAGTACAAGAGGTAAACATTCTTTATTCTCTGAGCGTAAGCTCTAGAATCTCAGGCTTTGGGTCCCCAATTTTTTATTATTTATAGTGATGAGTGTTGATAGATCCCTTGAGCCAACTGATCACCATGTACAACATGATTTCAGGTCTATGATCATCCTACTGGACATGACTAGTCACTATTGGTCCAAAGGTTCACTGCAGACGCCTCCTAGGTCCTGAGACATTGTTCTAGAATTTAATATCTGGCGTACGAAGGTATGCCAGATCACCAAAGTGTAGAAAAGCATTAATGAGGGCATATGGACCAGGTCACTTAGGGAAGCTCCATCACATTTTCAAGTACAAGGATGATTTTTCTAATGGCAGTTTTCCTGAAGCTTCTTTCTCTCTTTCCTCTCTTTTCTTCTCAAATGATTGTATTATATTAGGAAAATTCTGACAGCCTAGGTAGTACTGGCTATAAATCTTGTAATAATGTACATAGCTAGTGTAGGGGTAGTCCCTTAGGTATTTAGATTTTTCTATAAATACAAATTTTGACACCATTCTAAGGGTCAAAAAATTGATGATATTGTTGTCCACTAGTAATAAAAGCTTTCAGTTTTATAGCAATCCTGTTGTCTTTAAGTTCAGAGTAGAATAATTCTCCCTTGGGGACTCTAGTGTAACTACCAATGATGATGGATTTGAAGTTAATGAAAGAATGAGAAACACCATTTAGCCCCGTGCTTTGTGTTTTTTCTGGTCCAGAATTAGCAAATGATTTCCATGTCGTATGCTTCCTTATGTCCTCTATTCCAGTTCTTGCAATGATTTAATGAAATATGTTACTTTTCTACTGATATACATATGGTTGAATATTGTATGCATATGTTTAGTATTTGTTACTTCTTTTCATCTTGAACTTTGTTGATGCTAAGGAAATGTATGTCATGGATATAGTTAGATATCTACATTAACCCTGTCCTATCTTTTTCTATTTTCTTCATTGGATATAATTATTTCTTGCAGGAAACCCATTACCATCGAAGTCTCAGAGGTTGATGAGTCAAAACCAGGTATCCCCTCAAAATAAATAGTCACTTGTCCAACTTAGCTAGGCCTGCACCATCGTGACCTGGCAACCATGTGCTTGGAGGCTAGGAGAGCCAACTCTCCCACATGCCTCTTCAGGCAAATTTGGCCGATACTCTGGTATTCAATGGTAACTCATCTCCCATTGGGGAGACCATCACAAAGTCCTTTCAATAGGATCTACATAGAAAAAGGCTAAAGGGGTAAGAAATCTTGGGATTATATCTCTGAGAAGCTAGAAAAAATGGGTAGTTGGAAAGACAAATGACTAACTAAGGCTGGAAGAGCTACAATGATCAAAGTAGTTCTATCGGCCATCCCTACAATTCAAATGTCGTATTTACCTCTCCCTATGGGGGTCACTCATAAAATAGATAGAAAACTAAATTTATTTTTTGGCATGGAACTGATGAAAATAGGAATCAAGACATGATCAATTGGGATAGGATTTGAAGACCTAAGGAATATGGAGGACTAGGAATTAAAGATTGGAGCTAGAAAAATGATGCATTAGGAGCCAAACTGATATGGAGAATGTATCATGAACACAATAGTAAATGGGAAAATATTATATCTCAAATATTTAAATAACTTAAATCCTATATCATTATTTAGAACCAAAAATCCATCGAAAGGTTCTAGGATCTAGAATTTTATGATTAATTGTAAACCTCTAATAATTAACAACTTAAAATGGGATATTGGATTAGGACAAGATACCATTTGTGGGAAGATTCTTGGTATGGAAACCAATCCCTTAATAGACTTAATTTACCAAAAAATATTAAAAATACACTAACTAACCTATGGGGAAAGCAAGTTAAAGATTATAAACATAAAATAAATGAAGAATGGTAGTGGAAATCGATAGAGGATACACCCTTATCACAACAAGAAAATATAATGTTTAATAAAATCTTGAAGAAAAGAAAAATTAATCATAAAGAAAGGAATGATAAACTAATCTAGGGTGCATCCAAGAATGGCAAATATAATGTTAAAATTGGGTATGAAATGGTGATTAATTATTAACAGTTGGATAAGATAGATATCCCTTTGAATATTTGTTGGGATTCAGTATGCCTACCCAAAGCCAACAACTTCCTATGGGAATAAATGAAAAAAAAAATTCTTACTAGTGACTTGTTTACCAGAATAGGGGTTGAAGGGCTGTCAAGGTGTCCTTTATGTGAGCACGATTCAGAAATAGTAGATATTTTTTTGTTTAAATGTCCATTTGCAAATAAATGTTGGAACTGGATATGCAAAAAATTAAATTGGTGTACTGTTATGCCCAAAAACATGTTAGATTTTTTGAGAAACTAGCCTAAAGAAGAAAAAAAGGGGATGTATGATAAATTATGGCAGATATCACTGTCAATACTCATCTAGGAAATCTGGAAAGAAAAGAATAGAAGGATATTTTGCAATGAAATTATGGAAATCCCAATCTTCCTTAATAAGGTTGAAGCCTACATATCCAAAGTAATGAATAGCCACCTTTGAAACTCAATTAAGGAGGAAGGTTCATTTTCATTATGAGATTCAGATATTAAAAAAAACTAGTTTAATTCGATCAATCCACCTCAACTATATAAGAGATCTAGTAAGAAAGATAGAATGGAATGTGAATGGAAACCACCCCCGAGTGGTTGGGCTAAGCTCAATTTTGATGGAGCTTCATGAGGTAATCTAGGTCAAAGAGGTCTAGGATGTGTCATACACCTTGATGATGGATCCTAATTAGCTGAACTAGATAAGCCATTAGGAATCAAGTCTAATAATTTGGCAGAATTAGAAGTAGTAACAAAAGTTCTAAAGATATGTGTTGAATTAGGCATCCTTAAATTAATCATAGAGAGAAAATCTCAGATTATTCTGAATGCACTCAGGAAAAGGGAAACTCAAAATTGGAAACTTAATTCAAATCTTGAACATGTAATAGTATGGTTGGATAAATTGGATGAAGTAATCATCAAACATATATATTGGGAAGGAAACAAAAAAGCTGATGAATTGGCGAATAAAGGGGTGGATGGCCATATAATTCTAATTATAAATAAAAATACCTAGATTCAAAATAACTAAAACCATTTGTATCAGTTCCAAATTTGTAGCTTAACGTACTATCATTTAAATAAGCAGATTGGAATCCTTTTCATCAATCTGAATAAGTATGTATCAAATAAATTAAAGAGATCTAATATAAATAAATTCTAGATATCGACTACAATATCATCAAAATAGAATAGAGTAGAGCAGTATTTAAGAAGCTTTTCTAACATTCTATCAGTGGTGAAGGTAATAGACAAGTAAGGGGGTTTTCGAGGAAACGATAAGTGGTATTGACAAGTAGCAAAAAGTAAAGTGGTTCATTTTGATAATTAAAAATAGTACCAATTATATTGAATATTAAATAAGGACCAGTAGTGTAACAACACACATTTCTTGACACGCTCCAATAGAGTATTAATGTAGGACAATCATTTCCATAACACACGAATAAACAAGTGATTGCTATCATACTCTTCAGCCCAAACAAATAAATGGGCATTAAGACTCAATTTGTAAAACAAATAATTAAGGAGATTTAATATTAGATGTAATATTAATTAAATACGTGTATTCAAAAAATGGATAATACTAACAATATTATTAATTTGAATTATAAGGTAAAATGTCTATTTAAGAATGTTTGGATTACTTATGTTGGTAACTTGCATATTCCTCGCAAATAATATTAGCAATAGTATCTATCTTACATAAATTAGGATTTTGGTTATTATAATATAATGATTCATCGAGCAATAAAATTAGATGTAATATCTTTTTAAAAAGAAACTAACAATGATCTTGGTCAAGAAGAAAAGTTTTGTAGGTTTCGTATGGTTCCAAAGAGAGCATCAACAAGAGAAGGGAAGAGGAAACTATCAATGACTAAAAGAGGAAATCTTCGAGATGTAAAATATAAATAATGTAAAAATGAGCGAATATCCTCATATGCTAAAACCTTTGTAAATAGGGCAATGCCCATGTATCTAAAACTTATATAAATTTATGAGTGGACAAATGTCCCTGGGCTAGATTGGAGGTTTTCTTTACTCTTTTCTTTCCTTCCAGTGCCTATTTTGAACGAAGGAAAATTGTAAAAATTATTAAAAATAATAAAAATTATCAGGGCTTAGGCCTTTTACCAAGCAAAAAAAAAGTGTTTGTGTGTAAATTTATATGTATTCACGTACGTAGATAAATTCATACAAATATTCTAAATATTTTCTTCAAAAGTGATATGAACGCATATGAATTTAAATAAATTTAACATATTTAGATTTTTTAAGTATATATGATTTAAATTTTCATACATATAAGAAACTTTTCATGAATTTTTTTTGTCCATACGATAATAATAAAGATTCCAATCACATAGATGTTTGAATCTTATATAAGAAGTTTATGAGTATGACTTATTTCATTACAATAAAATAATCTTTAACATAACCTTTTCAACCCACATGAATAATCTTATCAATGACTATAAAAATACATTCACATTGCCTCTAACTTTCATCCCTTCCTTCTGAAAAAACATATATCACATGTCCTCTATGTGATCACTCATTTATGAGACCTGGGAAGATGAATATCTCTAATACATGATCCTATGAAGGATAGATTTAGAATTGTCAAGTCAAATTTTAATGTCTCACATACTTAGTGACCTCATAATCCTTCAAATGAGTTTGGATGGGTCAAATGTTCCCCAAGGCACAAAATTTATAATAATTATAAGGTACCTAACTTATTGTTAGTTTTATAGTGGTCCCATTTTAAATGTAAATTGAAAAGGATATATCTTTATTCTTTAATAAATATATTAAAAGTGTAAATGCAAGTTTAAACTATAAAGATATTTCAACAAACATGCTACACAACAACATCCTTAGTTAAATTATCCAAAATATTAAAAGTAAATAAATAATATATATTAATTTTATTAGAGAATGAGGGTCTTAGACATTTCATAGACTAAGGAAAATATATAGTTACAAATATCGTCGAAAGACTCTAGATGATATCTTATTTTTATATTAGAAACATATTGAGCACTATTAATATCTGTGTTTCTCAACACACATTGGATAACACATCATGAACCTTAATATTGACTTAATAACACTGAAGTACACAACCATGTTTATCAGTACTATACACTCACAAGAAAGATGGTGTTTCTCAACACCCCACATAGATGAATATATAACGCTCACAAACTTGCTAAAGGTCTGTTGAATATTTTCTTGGATTCTGTCTATTATCAAGGATTTAACTCATCTTTTCTTTGATTGTTGCTTGTTGCTTGTTGGTGTGGTTCTGATGATCCTGCAATGTGACAATAAATTGGGTGTCTGTGATAAGACCTTACACATTAAGGTGGAAATCCTCACATACATTGTCTTCATTTACTTGCACGCCAAGGTGAGGTCATAACTATCTCCTTGACTATTATTAATCTATTTGTTTACGCAAGATCACACTTAGTGTTATCTCGGCTTTGTATGCCTTGATACTGGTGCACTCTTGCAATATCATCTAGAAACAATGTTTAGGTCATCAAGTGGCTTTAATACCTCAATTCTTACATTGGTTTCCCATATTTTATCTGATGAAAGTCATATTAATATCCTTATGGTTGCAGTGGCAATTGTAAGGGTCGTATTGATTTCGATGTCCCAAACACTCAGTGATGAAAATAGAAAAAAAAAATCCAGTGACTAAGTCCTAGGTTGAATTCATGTTAGCAATTGCATTGTAGCTTAATGACATGATAGCAATGCATAAATTCTGTCTCCGGTGAAAGAAAAGGTCTGAATTCAAAAGTGATCATCATGTTCTCTCATCAAACGATCAACTGAATCCATTTTCGGGATCGAAATTGAAATTTGAGATCATTTTATTTGTCAAAATTGCAATTTGACTTTTTGAGTTAACCATAGTTGACCACTTGTGCAATCAATCTTTTGAAA
Source organism: Thuja plicata (assembly GCA_018584345.1). Taxonomy (NCBI): domain Eukaryota; kingdom Viridiplantae; phylum Streptophyta; class Pinopsida; order Cupressales; family Cupressaceae; genus Thuja; species Thuja plicata. Next base: position 1,993,787 of record MU225685.1, on the reverse strand, counting down.
TTAAAACTAATGGGATTTTCCTCTCAAAGTAATCAATGCACCAAATTTTAGTCAAACTTGGTCAACAAGACCCCAAACAAGTGCATAATGGGTCCTAATTGCTTGCAACCTCATCAAGTGAGATCAATCATCATTTTATCAATCAAATTACTTCTGATCACTGGGGCACCTAGCAATATTTTGATGCCACTCCTGAGGGGGCATGATCATGCCATCAACAATTCAGTGATTGCATCATCAAACATCAATAAATCTAGGAATCTTTAATCAAGCAATTGAACCATCAAATCAAACAAGACCCCATTTTTAGGGGCATATTAGCTTCATCGCATCACATCAAGTTAAGATTATGTTTAATCATGGGAAACTCTATCAATTATCTTATACAGTGATGGATAAACTCAAAAATAGATATATCGGTCTTATGCAATTCATTCGTTCCTAAAACTAGACACTTTGATCAAATTGGTTTCATCGCTTCAAATCAAGTCAATTTTTCTAATCGGTCTCTTAACGGTAATGAGTTTCATCGCTTCACATCAAATAGGTTATTTATTCAAACATATCCAAAGGTTTAAGACTTTTTGATAGATTTTGAGTTTCATCACTTCAAATTAAATTAATCATTTTGTTCTATCTTCATCGGTTCTAGTCCAATCAAGTTCAGAATCGATATATTTGAATCAGCTGACTTGAGAGTAGTTTCATCGCTTCACATTAAACTATTCTCGGTCTCAACCCTAACTGTTATTTGAATTAATACGTTGATCACACATCTATTGAAAGAGAATAAAATGTAATCACCTAAAAATGGTCTACAAAACCCTATGCCCCTAATATCAATTGTTCATCAAGAAAACCCAAAATCTTGATTAAATATTCTAAGTCCTAACCTAAGGCAATTCAACTTGTCAATATGAATTGACCTAAATCGCACTTGATCCTATTTAATTAATTTATTCCTAAATCCTAATGTTGTTGATAATTAAATCAACCTTATACTATTTATTTAATTAACTGTCTTAGAATGTTGATTAAATAAATAAGAATTGTCAAATAATCACAAAAGGAATTAAAATTAATTATATACTCACAATTTTGAGGAAAATGAATTAAATAATTTTATTAATTCAAAAGTGCTTTCTTATGTCACCGAAAAGTTAACTGATTATCATTTTCAAAACAAATCAGTTAACTTCCCAACCAATTCTGTTTGATTTAGCAGCTTTCAAATAACCTCAGATAGTTTCTAAAATGACTGATCAACTAGTTCAGTTAACTGATTCTCTTGACAAATCGAATCATTTGCACATAGATTGTGCTAGTCTTGGATTAATTTTAGTCGTTAATTGTTGATCGATCTTATCCATCTATTTTGAGATGTTTTTATATATAATGTAGCTTTCATTCTTCAAAAAGGGAGAATTGCGAACTACAATAATGTTGTCAAATTGTTAATTGTTATTTTCTTATTGCTCATTATTGTCATTTATCTTATTTTGCATTTGCATAGTAAAATCTTAGGAACTTAAATTTCATTTGGTTAAAATGGATTAATCTTAGTTTGATTTTTTATAAACTTGCATTGCATATTAGATTAAATCCTTTATTTAGATAGAATCTAAAGTCACTGGAATTGCAATGATCTAAGAGCAATTTCATACTCATATTTTTTAGAAGGCAATGAGTCACCTTGGTTGGTCTATATGTCAGTAGATTACTTTGTTTTAACCCATCAAATAATGACTCATTGAAGTGTTTGTGTAGTTAGCTTAGAAAAAATTTAACACACACAAGAGCAACCACCACATCAATCCAAGAAGCAAAAGATGGACTTTCAATACCCCCTTAAAAATATGCACCGCTCATGCATCTTGTTTGAAGTAGGATGGGTAGTAACCCCTAACTTCTTCTAGAGATACTCAAAAGTATCCTTTGACAGTGCCTTGTTTAATATATTTGTAAATTGATTCTTTGTAGGCACATTGATGCAGAGGTATGGTGGTTGAATTCAAAAATTGTTATGTTTAGGCTTTCCAAGGTGCTCTTCACCCAATGACCCCAAGTGCCCAAATGCTTCTAACTTTCCAATCTAAATTCTCCTATACAATCACTAACTCTAAGGGTTTGGATTGGCTTAATACACCTATCCAACTATGCTCTAGTGGTTATTGTAACTTTACTCCAAGATCTTCTCAACAACTCTGCTTATATACCCCATATCCTAGTAGCCCTCATTCCTGAGTATAGTCAAGATAAATTTTGATCTTCCCAAAACATCCCCAGAATAAATACAAGTTTAGATACCCATTATTGTCCTACATAATATAAGTCAGAATGAGGTAGGCTTGTTTTGTAAAATGTGTCTAAAAAATGATTATCTCCACTAGCCCCAAACCCTAGTTAGGCCTCCATTTACAGAGGAACTACTAGAAGAACTCAACCCCCAACTCTATAAATTTCCATGGTATTGAGATATGACTTAAATAAATGGATTATGACATTTTTTTCTTCTATGACTTATTTATATGTTGAATCCACCATACCCTCTCTAAATTAGACTAAAAACTAGGGCCTCCTAGTTCAGACCCTTCCCCTCACTTCCAAAATCCCAACCAAGGTTCCTCTCCATTTATTTGACATGGACATATACATTCTCAAATAAAATATCCCTCTCCTTAAGGTAAAACTCCCACTTCTATATCCTAGCAATCAAATTTATCAACTTTCTTTCAACTGCCACGATGATCACCCACTTTCCTCACTTTATATGCACACTTACTTGTTAGGATTGTATTATATGTGTTAGGAAAGATTTTTTCCATGAGAATCAAATCAATATCATTCATGGAATGACCATGTCTTCATAAAAATATCAACTTGTTATTAGAAAATAGTGAAATTAAGGGGTTGTCAGCACAAATTATTAAAAACTAAAACGAAGATGAATCTCAGAATATTCAAAAGTTTTTAAAATGAAGATGTAAGAATTCCTAAGGCATAAGAAACATCCAAAAATCAATATGAGACTTAAATCATGCAAGGAAACATTGAAGTTTGCAGAATCACTATATTTTCATTGAAATTCTGAGTCTCAGTCCGTACACCAAGCATCTATATGTCATACAATGATCATTTACATCCTTATAGACCCCAACTATCCCAACCATTTCTGATTGGTTACATGTATTTGTTAAGGATTGAATCAAGAGAAAACCAATTTCCCTCCAAAACACTAGTTAGCCATTGTTATTTGAAAATTTGAATTTCTAATTCCCATTTTATTGTTTTTTCCTATCTACCACTTATTCAAACTAATGTATTATTATACCATTGGATCATTTATGACTACTAAACTCCTATATAATCTATTTATACTCCTAGGGTGCTATTGACCCACTTACAAGATATTTTGGTCCTAAGGTCCTTACGAGGCCTTCAGGACATTTGTTCATTAAAATGTTTTTGTCATTACAATATGTCATAATTGGCTTCAAGACCTCATAGTTGATCTTGGTTTTCTTCAATGTCTTCATGACTCCTTGGTGAATCCTTCTATTCCTTTTCCCTCCTAAGTGCCTCTGCACCATATTCCCCAACAATGAAAGAATTCTTGTCCTAAGATTTGGACAATGTCTTCCATCCACCAATTTGATCATGTCTTTGCAACATTCTCTGTTTCAGGATTAGATAATTCCCCAAAGTCGCCTACTTTTTTCCCTTCTAACCCGTATTCACGTCACAAATTTTTTTAGAACTAAAATGTGTATTTAGATGTCCTCTTCTAGGATAGTGTTGCTTCTAGTGGGACTGTACTCCTACCCTCATCTTCTTTATATGCTGCCTCTGCAACTCATGAACTCCTTCACCCTTCACCTTCTCAATAATAGGATAACTTACATTCCCCACTTACACATATTGCAAGTCCCAAAGCCCCCCATTATTAGGACTTTCCTTCCTCTTAAACTGTTTGAATTCAGTATCCATCTTCTAGCTAGTATCATGCTTTCTTTGACCCTGCACGGTCAGAGAGATCTGATCTCCAAAACACATTATGATGTTCTCCTTGTCCCTACAAGCCAAAGGTTGCAACTTATACCTTTCATTACACTTATGCACAATGTAAGTGTTTGAATAACCATCATGAATAGTTCTCCTAGCACATTTCCATGGTATTCCTAAAATAATATGTCCACAAGTCATATGAATAACATCACACAGTAATTGATCATGACAGGGACCAATCAAAAAATTCACAAGAGCTCTCTGACTATCCTCTTCATACAACACTTGACTTTCCCAATTGGCCTTGTAAGGTTTAGGATGATATACCATATTCAATCCCAATTTAGTCACCATAGCCATTGAAACCAAATTTTTATGTGCCCCTGAATCAACAATTAATGTGCATACCTTGCCTTGAACCAAACATTTTGATCTAAATATGCTTGCTTGTGGTGGTTGTGTTAATTCTTCTCCTTTCCTCGCGGGCATACAGGAGGTGCTAACTTTGGTTCATCCCTCTCTTCCTCTTGAACTAGATGTGCCCTCCTATCCTTACCTTGAATTGATTCATGCCACTTTGGACACCTAAATAATTGATGCCCTACTTCATTACAATGGAAGCATCTACCCGTGAAGATACCACTTCCTCTTCCTCCTTCAAATCTTCCACTTCTATAGCCTCCTCTTTTATCTAATGTGGATTCCTTGCCCTTGTCTTTTTCATTGCTTTTCTAAAAATTAGGATTTATCCTTCTACCTCTTCCTCTCATGACTCCACCTCCTCTATTATTCTATCTTTCATTCTTCCTCTTAAACTTCTCCTCTTCTCTAACTACAAGTTTAAAAATTCTCCAAGGTTTCTTGGCACATTTAACCCTATCTCATATTGAATGTTGTATCTTAGGCCATTGATGTATCTAGCCACTTTCTCATCCTCATCTTCCACTCCTCCCCTAATGCTTAGGGTTTGAAATTGCTCAGTATAGGACATAATATCCATGTCCATTTGCTTCAAATTGTTCCTTTTTATCTTGATTTGTATTTCCAAATCTGATGGTAAAAATTTACCCTTCACCATTGTCTTCATCCTTTCCTAATTTAATATTTTTTTAAATCCCCTTTCTATCCTTTCATTTTGAATGTTGGTCCACCATGTAAGGGTTGTTTCCCTTAACCTTTCTTTGGAAACTTCACTTTATTCTCCTCTTTTACATCCTCAAGATCAAAATAGTTCTCTAGTCCTTCCACCCATCGAAGCACTTCTTCAATATCCATCTTTCCTTGTTAGATTGGAAAATCTACATTACTCCTACCACCAGTACCCTATACTACTTTTTTCAACCTCATGAACCTCCTCTCCTTAGGATCATTTTCTTCCCTATGACCCCTATTTTCTTTTCCTTCATTCTATTTGTTGGATGATATCAGGTTTGGTTACTGATCATGTTGTTGATATTCATGTTTTGTCACTGATGTCAACATATATTTCTATGGAGAAGACAGACTGACTACTTACTTGGAACAAGTGTATGGAAACTATATGGATGATTAAGAAGGATCAAAGTTGGATTTATGTAGAAGGATGAGTTTTGACCTTACTCCTAAGGTCGCTTGACTTTATGTTACATTATGTGGATGTTACAGTTCATTTGGTGAAGACTATTTTTATGGACTGCAATTGTGATTCTGGACAAAGAAGGTCTCTGTGTTTCGGGTATATCTTACTGAGGAAGATGTTTCAGAACTTGTGAGCTTACTAAAAGAGAGCTGACATATGATAGTGAAATGGGTTGAGTTCAATTTTTGTTTGGGTACCGATGACGTAAATTGTGGCGTGTGTTCTAGAGAAGACCTATTTCCTGGCCGACTTCAGACTTGTAACATGTGGAAATTAATTATGAGGGTGGATTGCGGATGCGGAAGTATTTGTGTTGAATTTTAAATGTTGTATACTTGTTATAGGTACCATGTGTATCTTAGCAAAGGCTTATATAATTATTTTTATGATGGAAAGCCTTAATTGGCTGACCTAGTTAATTATGTATTAGGAAAGCTTAATTGGCCGACCTAATGGGTTATTGTAAAAGGGTATATATGAGTGATCTTTTCATTTTTGAAAAGTGTGGAAGAGAAAGAGAAGAGCAGAGATTTGTGAAGCTACGAAGCTTGACTGATAGATAGAGATCAGTGTTGATACTTCATTGGAACTAATCAAGCAAAGATAGTTTCTATCAGACAGCTCACTGGATTGTGTATTTGTTGTATACACTTGATGTGGATTGTAAATCCTTGAGGGTGGATTTAACCTTGTTTGGGCAGTGTACCTTGGTAGTGAGCCTACTATTTCCTTTGACTCCTAACAGGGACTGTGTACTGTACTATTGTAACAAGCTCCTAACAGGGCTAATATCTTTTAACAGGGATACTATACTCTTAGTACATTTTTCATGGGTGTTAATTCCCACCAGGTTTTTACCTTTAGCAGGGTTTCCTCATCAACAAATATTGTGTTATGGTTTTGTCTATTACTTTTATATTATTTACATTTGCTGATATGGTTAATAAAGTTTAAATTTTGACAATCTATAATACAACTAATTCACCCCCCCTCTCAGTTGTCTTGTGGACTGTTATTCCTAACAATATTCTTCTTCTTCTTCATGGTTTTCTTCATGAACCTCTTCTCTCCTAGGTTCTTGTCTCTCCTTCTCTAAGGCTTCTATCCTTTTTATCATTTTTAATATCTCCCTTCTCAACTACCTTTCTTCTCTTTCCTTTTCTACTTCCAATCTCTCTTTTCCCTCTTCTCATTCTCAAGGGATTCCATCAATTCTTCTATCTCCCTAGCCATCTAGTTCTTAGGTGCCATGTCTGATACTTGTATCTTCTCCTTTCTCAAGGATCTAATTTTTGATTATCTAATACCACCTGATGTAGATGTATGGTGGTTTAATTCAAAACTAGTTATGTTTAGGCTTCCCGAGGTGTTCTTCACCCAATGACCCCAAGTGCCCAAATGCTTCTAACTTCTCAATCTAAATTCTCCCACACAATCACTAACTCTAAGGGTTTGGAATGTCTTAATATGCTTATCCAACTATTCTCCAATGGTTCTTTTAACCTTACTCCAAGATCTTATCAGCAACTCTATTTATAGGCCCCCTATCCTAGTAGCCCTCATTCCTAAGTACAGTCAAGATAAATTTTGATCTTCCCAAAACATCCCCCCCAAACAATACAAAATTAGATACCCATTATCCTCCTACATAACATATGTTATAATGATGTAGGATTGTTTTGGAAAGTGTGTCTGAAAAACTGTTGTCTCCACTAGCCCAAAACCCCAATTAGGACTCTATTTACAAAGGAACTACTAGAAGAACTCAACCCCCAATTCTATAACTTTAAAATTACTGATCTATGACTTAAATCAAGGGATTATGTCATTTTTTTCTTCTATCACTTGTTTATATGTTGAATCCACCATACCCTCTCTAAATTACACTAAAAGCTAGGGCTTCATAGTTTAGACCCTTCCCCTCACTTACAGAACCCCAAAAAAGTTTCCTCACCATGTATTTGACATGGAAATATACATTCTCAAATAAAATAGCCATCTCCTTAAGGTAAAACTCTTACTACTATACCCTAGCAATCAAATTCATTAACTTTCTTCTAACTGTCACAATGATCACCCACTTTCCTCACTTTATTTGCACATTATCTTGTTAGGATTGTATTATAAATGTTAAAGGAAAGATTCATTCCATGATAATTAGATCAATATCATTCATATAATGACTATTTCTTCATAAAACTATCAACTTGTTATTAGAAAACAATGAAATTAAGGGACTGTAAGCACAAATTGTTAAAAACTGAAATGAAGATGAATTTGAGAATATTCAAAAGTATTTAAAACAAATATTAAAGAATTAATAAGGCATAGGAAACATCCAAAAATAAATATGACACTTAAATCATGCAAGGAAACATTGAAGTATGTAGAATTATTGTATTTTCATTGAAATTCTGAGTCTTAGTCCATACACCAGGCATCTATATGTCTTACAATGATCATTTTCATCCTTATAGACCTTCTACATGAATATCCCAACCAATGTTGATTGGTTACATGGCTTTGTTAAGGCTTAAATAAAGAGAAAACCAATTTCCCTCCAAAACACTAGTTAGTCGTTGTTATTTGAAAATTTGAATTTCTAATTCCCATTTTATTGTATTTTCCTATCTACCACTTATTCAAACTAATGTATTATTATACCATTGGATCATTTATGACTACTCAACTCCTATAGACCCTATTTAGACTCTTAGGGTGCTATTGACCCACTTACTAGATATTTTTGTCCTAAGGTCCTTACTAGGTCCTTTAGTACATTTATTCATTACAATGATTTTGTCATTACATTATGCCATAATTGGCTTCAAGACCTCATAGTTGATCTTGGTTGTCTTCAATGTCTTTATGAATCCTTTGTGACTCCTTGTGTTCCTTTTCCTTCCTAATTTCCCCTGCACCACACATAATCCAATCTGACTTCCTTGCCTACAACATTCTCTCTTAAGAAGTGATACTGGATAAAAATGTATTTAATACTTGAATGCATCACTGAATTTTTTGATAGTTTAATTATACTTTCATTATCACACATTATAGGAATAGAACCATCAAATAAAACCTTGATATCCTTGAAAGACTACTTCATCCATTTTACTTGAGTGAAAAAAGATGTTGTTTCAATACATTCATCTTCTACAATAGACAATGATATTAAACCCTGCTTTTTTTCTCAACCAAGAGACCAATTTGTCTCCTATGAAAAATCCATAACCACTTGTATTTAATTTTTCATTAGCACATCTAGCATAATCGACATATGTATAGGCTTTATGTGAGAAATCATCATTTTCTTATACTAAAAACCAGAATTTGGAGTCACTTTAAAATATTTGAATATTATTTTTACTAATTTATCATGAGATTACTTTGTCTTAGCTTGATATCTTACAACCGAATAGATTGCATGCATAATATCTAATCTTGAAGTAGTCAAATACAAAAATCTTCCAATTTTAGATTTATAATGTTTCTCATCAACTTCTAGAGATGCATCATCCTTGATCAAAAGAGAACTAGTAACCATGGGGTCTCTAATTGGTTTTGAGATCTCTACACCAAACTTCTTCAACATCTCCTTAATATACTAGGTCTGTGAAATGAAAATATCAACTTCTAATTGACTTACTTGAATACCAATAAATAATGACAACTCACAAGTCATTGACATCTCAAATTCCTTTTGTATTTCATCTAAAAAAATCTTGACAATATCATCAATTCCACCACAAAATGATATCATTAACATATACAAATATTATCAATGGTTTATCACCTTCAAATTTGAAATAAATATTTCTATGTGTAGTACCTTTCTTGAAGTTTTACTACAGAAAATACTAATCAAACCTTGCATTCTAAGGTATAGGATCTTTCTTGAGTCCATAAAGAGTCTTCTTGAGTTTCAAAATCATGTCCATATCTTCTGACAACTAAAAACAATCTAGTTTTTCAATGTAAACATATTGTTTGAACTTTCTATTAAATAATTTTGAATTGACATCCAACTAATACACTTTAAAGTTCTTGTAAGTAGAAAATGAAAGAAACATCCTTATATATTTCATCCTAGCTACTAGAGAAAAAATTATCCTCAAAGTCTATAACTTCAATTTGTGAATATCCTTTGCAAACTAGTACATCTTCATTTAGCTTGTTCAAGAACACCCACTTTATTCCTATCACATTCTTGTCCATCAATCTAGGTACCAATTCTCATGTTAAATTATTCTCAATCTGATTCATTTAGCGCCTACTTTATTCACATCTTGTTATGTGTTCATTATTTTGATCTAAGAAAGAATCTTGGATGTTATTATGTGATGATTCAAGACTGATCTTTGATGTTGTGTATTTTTTATCCATTTGATTACTGAGATATCCTTTTTCCATATAATTCCATTTCTAATGTTAGTAGTTGATTATTTAGGTAGTTTAGTAGTGATCATATTGTTTATCCCTAAGATGATCATGCCTAAATAAGGGCATTCGAGAAGCTTCACAAGAATGGGATAATTTTCCCTATGAAACAACTTCTATGATTTTAGAAGATGAATCTTTATATTTTTGTATTTGGGAAAGTGAAGTGAGAAAATTTTTGAGAAATGAGTAACCTAAGGTGATTCATGAAATCTTTCACAACCCTTTGAATATCTTTTCAAAAATAATAGGAAAAAGAAACTCCCAAAAGATTAGGCACATAGCACCATAGACTCTTCATTTTTGTAGAGAGAAAAAGACACAATTTTGATGAATATAGTGTAAAATATTCAGATATCTCTATGAAGAGCACCCATTAAGACCCCTAGGAGTTGTTCCTATCATCTCACTAAAACAAATATTCCATGAGAATTTCATTCATTAATTGGGATAGTATAATCTTCGATCACAAACATTTGAAATAGTATAAAAACATTGTCCAATGACCTGTGCATCTATAACAAAATTATAAAATCTTGAAAATAACTAATGATAGCTACGTTAATCCAAAATTGACATGAATCATTAAAATCATCCAAAAAATAGAAGTGAACATATAGTAGAGGCACACTAGGCACAATCTAATATTTTTCCTCTTACTGATTAAGAAAAAATACAAGGCTAAGGTCTAAGCATTGAAATTGTAACTATCTCTCTAAGTGTTCTTATTTTCAAGACTAGGGAACAAAAAACTCTAGAATAAAATATCCCTTAATACAATGTGTTTGTAGGCTTTTATTTTTGGCAAGATGGAAAGAGATACGGTAAGATGGATAAATTTTTGTCATTGACAGAAACAAAATCATGTATATTCATCATTTACATAGGTGCAACTCATCAGGAGATCAGATCAAGTGATAGATCATTTTTTGGTTAACTACATGAAACATGGCATACAATGCAGATAATATTTGGATCTGCGCAAGCTATTAGCTTAGTATTTTGAAGTGAGAATTTAAGGGAAGCATAATTCAGGTAAATTTGTGCTAATTTCAAATCTTCATGGTGACATATTTTTGTGCGAAGAAGTTATACATTGCAGAGTGACAGTTTGCATAAAGAGCAGTTAAAACAAGGCCGACATGTTAAAAGATTCTTATTGAGCAAATTGGTAAAATGTTTTTATGGTCAAAATAATAGTAAAATGTGTTGAGTCAACATATAAAGAGGTAAAAAAAATTATCTCCATTTTAATTGATATTTGGATTCTATTTTAACAGTGGAACAAAAAATAATTTACGTTTCCCAAGAATGTTCTTGTGCTGACATAACAAGATGAATTATACATTGCGCAAGTATATAATTGATGGTAGAGTTTGGCAAAAAGAATTTGGGTGATGTTTTAGGATATTTGATGCATAATTGAGGTGCGACAATAAGTTTTTTTGTAAGGTTTTTAGATTTGGGATAACTAAACAATACAGAGAAAAGTGTAAGGATCATTACTAAATTAAGGGGATTAGATCTGTATTTTTGTAATTACATAGAACTTTAATCAGGAATAGGTTGATGCTAATATAGCCAGTTCATTATATTTAGATCATATTAGTGATCATTGTAAGTCATTGTAATTCAATGCAAATTCCTTAGGGTTGAAGCCCAAGGCTAATTGTATTGAGCAGTGAGCTCTAGGTAGTGTGCCTGAATGAAAGTGCATTCCCTACATATGTAAAATACAATATTTTTGTAGAGTAATGGCTTGTGCGTGTCATCCCCACCATGGTTTTCCGTTAAAATGGTTTCCACAAAAACAAATATATGTGTTATGGTTGTGTTGTTATTTCCTTTATGTTTATGCTTTGTTCTTTTCAACTTAAGCTTTTAAAAGCTATATCTAAATTGGTTAAGTAAGGTTTAAATTATTATAAAAATGATTCCCCTCTTAGTGTTCCCTCTTTCAAACAATTGGTATAATAGATAGACCCTTTGAGGAAGCCTAACAGCTTGAGGGAGATATACGAAGGAAAGATGGAATCAAGTTTGCATGAACAACTCATTGTTTCTTTAAATGACATAGATCAATCTAATGTTGAAGTTGAAAATTTGAAAAGGGAGCCAAGGGAGGCCGAGATCTTCATCAAGTCACTGCAAGGTCAATTGAAACAAGACAAATTCAAGAGAAGAGAACTATGTGATCAACTACATCAAAATGTAACTGAGAGCTCGGATGGTGAACAAATGAATCAAGACTTGAAGGACAAGAGTGAAGAATGTGAAAGACTTCAAGAAATAAAATACAACCTTGAAGAATGAAATGGAAGAAATGACAACAAGCTTCACCAAGGAAATTGAAGAAATGAACAAGAATAAGGATACCTCAATCCAAATCCTAAAAGAGAGATTTGATGAATGTGAGAAGATGTCAAAGGAATGTAGTGGGCTTATGGCCAGTTTATAGAATGCAAAAAATGTTAAAGATGAAATTTGAGACAAATTGGTAATTTGGTAATTGTAAATGACGGCAAAGAAAAGTTCAGTTTTAGCACTACAAAGCTTGATTCACTACTTGAGAATCAGAGGAGCAATAAGGATAAGAATGGAATTGGATTTGAAAAGGGTGAAATTTCAAAGTCAAGAGAAGGAAGTCTTAGATCTGACAAAAGGGAAACCAAGAAGATACCTGAAAGACAAACCAATGCTTAAAGGAATGATGGTTAGTTCTTTAACTACAATAAGTTCAGACATTTAGCCATGCATTATGGGCATAAGGTAAATCACAATCAAGTATCCTTTGCTGGTCAATGTTACAAATCTTATAATCATGGCCATAGGGTAAGTGAATGGAGAAGCAATATGAATATACATGTCACTAACAAGGGCAATATTAGATTATATTCATGTAAAGGATTTGGTCATATTGCAATAAATTTTGCAAATAGGAGAAATATTTTGGTCAATGAAGGTCAAAGAATGATTTTTTTTGTCTCAAGTATAATAGATCTAGACATTCAGCTAAGTATTGCAGATATATCACTAATAATAATAACTAATATGCAAAAAAAAAAAATATATCAAGCCAAACGATGACAAAGGCAAGGAAAATATTGATGTTGAGGAAGTGCGCAAGTAGATGAAGCATATATGGGTGAATAAAGATGCAAAAGAAGGATCTGTATATAGATACGAGGTTGTAAATTCAATAGTCAATTGAAGATGGGCCTTTGGCCTAGGGGGAGTAGATGTAGACATTTTAAGAACCCCCTAACACGAATGATGATTGAAGGTTTTAGGCATGTATAAGTTGAAGGAGATCTAAATGAAGCTATAGAAATTGGAGTAGAAAGGTTTCATTCAGATTTGTAGTTGTGCAGCTGAATTGTGTGTCGCAGATAGTGAGTTAAGGGTTTACAAAGCAATTAAGTACACATGCATTTATTTTAAAGTAAAATTAGGTGGAAAAATTATACAAAATAAAATTTTGTGTCTCATTTGACACATTGTATCCACAAGAACTAATTTGAAGAGATCATAAGGTAATTTGAGATGAAATTCAAGTGATAAAGGGTTGATCAATCATATCATGGTGAAACCCTACTTCCATCAAAAGGTATTTGTACATGCTAATTTCTACAATATTTTACTTTGAAATAGAAGTTCCATGAGTTGTCTAAGTTAAGGAAATAACTAGTTATGAATTCAAGAAGCATTCATAGAAGGTTGTCGAAGTTGATCCAAATGGTGAATTTTCATTGTTACTGTAGACACCCTAAAATGGACAGACTTGCGACTTTACATTAAAAAAATTAATTTTCATCTATTAATTAATGTTTTTTAATCATTAATTAATCATCTATTTCCTTCTAAATTCATTACACCAAATCATCTAATCAAATACCCAAAATTAATTAAATAGTTAATTTTATTTAATTAATTAACCTTAATTGATTAATCTTCATTAATTAATTAAATTCAATTTCCTAAAGTATAAATTCAAATATTTAAAATTATTAATTAATTCTTCTAATTAAATTAATTTAATTTCATTCAACAATTCAATTCTAATCCAAAAAGAATTCAATTGTCTCACATGTTGAATACTTTAATTATAAAAATGAATTAAATATTCAATTAAATCCTTTCTTGGTGTTCAAAAAGATAACTCTTAATCAGATTTCTAGTTACATGGGTTTCTCCACCCAACTCTTCAGTTCAAAAAGGTAACTCCAAATTACCTCTTCAGTTCTAAAGGTAACTCAAAATTAGCTCTTCAGTTAACCAAACTCTATCTCCTCTCTCCCAATTGAAGAGGTGGAGTTTACTCATGGCTTCTCCAATTCCCTTTGATCTCAACCATTCATCCTCCTATCTCTGGGATTGATATCAACCATTCATACCATTCTCATTTTCTATAAAATAAAACCTTCATAGCCATTTAAAGGATCTAGGATTTCAAGCTCACATGCGCCGTTACTCTGTCAGATTGGTTCAAGCATCAAGCCATCTTGCAATCAAAGAAATTCAATATCATATTCTTGATGCTCCCAAGTCATAGACACTGCCCACACCAATACTGAGCATCACACAAATAAAATTTTAGGAGTAGAGAGAGACAATAGAAGCTTCAAGCATTGTTGGTTTGCATTCCTTTGTGTACCTCCTTTATTGCTTGTTATTCTATTGATTCGTAGTTTTATTATTAGTATTTATTCTATTGATTTCCCCATTGCAAATTGATGCTACTAACCCCTCATTAATTTGAGCATTGGGTGACAGTTCTCAATCCATGCATACATTTTGGTGAACCCAACATGAATCAAACAACCTGAATATCACTTGCAGATGATAGACATAACTTTTTGGCTACGGCCGTATAGTTGCATAATTCTTTTTTCATGCTTTTCTCGATATACTTGTAATTTTGTAATCACTGGTATTTTACTGCAGTTAACAGAATATTACCACAATCATCTAGTTTATTGCCACAATCGTTGTAAGGGTTTCACAATAATTTTCTATCATTATTCACGAGTCTATTTTCTTGCTCTGTGCCGCAATTGACAGATCTGTGCCACAATCATTACCAATTTACCGCAATCACATAGATTTTTTCACAATCAACTGATACATACCATAATCAACAATATTTTGCCACAGTTAAAAGTGCTTTACCACAATTGACAGAAGATTTCTGCAACTGCCAGAACTCTGCCGCAATCGACAGAAGATTACCACAATTAACAATATTATTGCAAATCTAATTGAACATCACCGTTTTCTATCATAATCTGATTTTTTTCTCTATTTTCTAGAGGATTAATCAATGATGAATGGACAAAAAGGTAACTAGATGCATCCTGGGAGCTAGATCACTAAGAATGGCCATAAGAAGGACCACAAACTATCGAATGCAACAAAGAGCCATCTTAGCCATCACATCAAAAGATCAAAGTGAAGCATACAAAAAATATATGTATTCAATCAAACGTGTCACAACTGAGTAAAAAGTCACAATTAGTCTTAGCGGTCTTAACAATTTAGGAGTTGCGGGTTATTCTTCAATTCTTAATTAGACGCTTTTTTGGTACTAATCATGATTGTTGAAAGCTTATGGCGAGAAAAAGTTTAACAAGCAACTCAAATCAATTCATTTCTCATTTTAGTGATTAAAAAAAGAACATTGCATGCAAACATATTGAACCTCACATTTCCATATTGGTGCTTAAAATTGATGTGGAGGTTAAGAATTGAACAAAGGCAAACAACAATTTAAGTTTGGTGCATTAAAACTGAACAAGAAATCATCACCTACTTTGGGCTTTAAAACTAAACACTTGTGCTTGTATGGGTGATTAGCTTAGTTCACATTTCAATCTTTGGGGTTTAATCAATTAACCTTGTGTCTTGAGTCTTTGGTGCGCTTGCAAAATATATTAGATTAAACACCTTTATACTTTTTAGAAAGGCCTGTTTGGGGAATGTGCTTCTTCCTCAGAGAATGACCTTAAACCAATAATCCTTTCAATTGGTATATAAATAAGATGCAAACCAAAGTTTCATTTTATATCTAGCCAAGCTCAGGTGAGGTGTGTTGATGATAGTCTGGATCGGGTGAATTATCCCTAAGGAGCTACGTGGTCAACTAGGCTCTTAAGTGAGTCACACACGATTGGATAGATACCACAGACCCTACTATAACCTTGTTAAAATAGAGGCCAACCTGATTCACCTCTGAACAGATACCTTATTATAGTGCAAGGGGTTGCAAAATTTTGCCCCAAGATTCCCAACATATGTGTTCTAGGGTACTGTGTTAGTGAAAGAGATCTTCACTAGCACAAAAACAATATCTGGCAATGACAAAAACATGGGCACCTATGTCGTGGACCTTAGTGTGACACTTGTTGTGTGAGCTAACGAACATTCAAGCATTGGACCTATAATATTGTATTTTACAGCCAAATTTGCCTTAGATTAATTTGTTTGTCCTTGTGTCAAAACCCATGCTAGATTACAAAACACATTTTTCATTGTGCTTGTTCTTTGATCAGTCTCAAAAATGCAAAACAAACATAAAAAAATATCAAAACGAGTCCAACGTGTTAAAGTCTAGGGTGTCAACATCAAGAAACTGTTCTTCCAATCAGAAGCCTTGTTCCTAAAAATCAATTTTATTAGACAGTGAAGCCAATTTTTGAGTCTTATTTGAGACTGTCTCCCCTTTACCGCAATTTCCCACATTGTGCCAAAATTGATGGAAGTTTGCTGCAATCGTCCTTTTTATTACCGCAGTTGACCTATTTATTACCGCAATCAACCTGTCACTTTACCGCAATTGGTGGAGGTTTGCTGCACTTGACCAGAGACTTTAAAGCACCTATTTTACCTAAAAACCTTGAAAATACTCTTCATTATGTGTAAAATCTTAGTGTCTATCCTAAAAAAAAGATAACATTGTGTGAATCCCTAAACTTTAAAGATCATCCATTCTTTGAAAGAATGATTATTGTCCAAGCATTGTTAGTTCAAAAGTTCAGACTTGAAATATATTTATTTCATTATCTCAAAATCATCATATCTCTATCAGTGACTTTGTCCCAGGCAATAGTCAACAATCCTATTCTTACATCATAAAATCTTTGAGATCAAGATAAACCAACATCTGTCCTTAGAATTACCCTTGTCCAAACATAACTCAGACTCTCCTAAAAAGGTTATCCTTTTCTATTTTCTTTATATCACTTTTTTTAGTCACAAAATATGGACCACACTATGTCTCACACACCTTATGGAGGGCCTTACACAAGGTCAAAGGCTAAAGCTCAACCTGATGAGTCTTATATCAACAGATTTCCTGCTTGGGAACAAGAGCGAGAGGTTGACCCTTTCAGAAATACCAGTCCTACTCTTTTCATTGAGGATCCCCATATACCAACATTGTTCCATGATGTCATAGAGGAGGATCTTGAAGACATAGAGAAAGATGCCTATTCTGCACAAGTCATCGACATTTTTGTTGAGAGGAATCTTGAATGTTTCTTAGCCATGTTGATAAAGAAGGGAGTCAAACTCCCTGCAGAATTCAATGTGTCAACCATATGGCCTGAAAACCCTCTCGCAGGTTAAAACGCTACTCAACCCTCTCTAGTACTCAATCTCTCTCCCAACCTCCCAAACTGCTCTCCAAAGACAATCATGGGCATCCCTCAAAGAAAGGTCATGTACACTATCCAAGTTGGCTCTCACATCTACCCGAGCATGTCTCTCACTCTCTCCTCCGCACCAATATCCCTAGCCTCCACTATTGTGACCCTAATCTATGATGTAATAGCCCTAGCCTCAGCTACTCTGAGCTTACTCTCCAATGTCGTAGCCCGTGCATCAAAGGAAGCCAACCTCGCTTGAAGATTAGAAACCTATTGTGTGAGTCTCTCCATCTCTGATGGATCAACGTCTATCCCACCCATGGATACATCCATCTCCCCCTCCTCATCCCTATCCCCAAGTCCCTCATCTCCTCTCCCATGCACAACCCATGAGTCCTCACTGCTCTCATTGTCGCTCATACTGCTGCCAGTACTGCTGCTCCTAGTAGAAGAGCTGGATCTTGTCTCCCAAACATCAACATCCTCAATCTCTATGTCCTCCTCCACTATCCTCTCCTCTGCCCTTGGTACCAACACAGTAGCAGTGTGAGGATGCACTCTATAGACCAACTGAGGTACCTCCTCCTCTAAAGCCTCCTCCTCCTCCTCAAGGATGGAACCCAACCCAACTAACCTGCCACTACCATGTTCACCCCTGGTCCTCACCCTACCACTAGAACCGCCAGGCCCAAGATCATCTCCGTCATCCCCATCCCTCCCATTTCCTCCATCTCGGCCACCATCTCTCCCCCGCCCACCATCCTGGCTTCCATCTTTACCCCATCCTCCATCTCAACCACCATCATGACCTCCATCCCTACCACCATCATGACCTACAACCCTACCTCCATCTCTCCCTCCACCTCACCTTTGACGCTGCCTCCTCATAATAGTACCAACCACAAGGCAAGACACATCAATCAATGGATCCGGATGAGACAACTACCACCAAGAATCACATTATGGAGCTGTTCCTACAATGAGAACAAGTTCAGACATCAGTATCATATAAATGATAAGCATAAATGATCAATCAAAAGGTGCTACATATAAACAAACCAGAAAAGAGAGATAACATCAAGCAAGGGAAAAATCAAAACACATACGAGCATCAACAGTGGCTGGTTGCCAAGTCCATGCTATAGGAATCAAGCCCATGAACTATGTCCTCACAACATCTAGAGGGATGAAAACACCCCATAGAGACGTATCCCTTGATCGATGAGAAAAATAAGCATATGAATCAGAGATATCCCATGTCTCGCAAAACTGTCACAACACCCTGTCAATGTTGTGGAAATCAATCATATGAACATGTCGGTTGACACACCCAATCAATAATCTCCTTTGTCAACAAAAGGGAAGATGTGCATCCTCCCCATCCCACATTGGATAGTCCCTGTAAGGTCTCTAGATGAAGTACAACATCATATCAAGATGTTGCCACCAGTACATCAGATGTCCCATATGGGACTGAAAAATGGCACCATCATACATAAAAACATATGGTCTCCCTAGAGGAAGATCATGGGCGCCTATGGGCCTACACACTACAATATGATCCCACATGCAGATCTGTAGGAGATTCGATCTGCAACCAAGATAATTACCTCCAAGTTAAGCTAAATAGAACATGTGGAAATACATATGGGCTAACATGCAAGGACCCCATGCATATAAGGTATGGTCTCTCGCCACACCCTGAAGACAAGCACCAAAACCAACAAAGAACCCATGTTGCCAACGATTGAGACACAAGATCCCACATATCAGACTAGCTCACAGAGTAGACAACCTGTCTAAACCCATGCCAAACCTAGCCCATGGGATATCATATATTTTAGACATGCCAAGCTGATCCTGAGGCAGACCTGATAGCTCAAACAAAGTAGTAATACCAATGCCTTGATCGTACTCTACAAGGGCACCCTAAATCAGAATCTAAAGGATGCGATAGACATCCTCCAAAGTGACTATGCACTCACCAGTCGGTAATTGAAAGGTGCATGTATCTAAATGTCATCTCTCTAAGAGAGCAGAGATCAGACCCCTATTGGTCATGATCTCAAGCATATAGAAAACCCAATACATACCTAATTTCCTCAAGACATCCCTCTCTGCCTCAGATAACTGAAATTGATATACTAACCTAGCAGGTCTCGCCTCCTGGCAACGCAAAATAGTCCCAATGAACTACAAAACAACAAAGAAGCAAAATGTCAACATCATGATAGAAGTAGGATATCAAACAAGTATAAATGCAATATAAAAAGTACGATCAGAGCAATTGCGACATTCCTTAAACAAAAGTGACACTTTTACACCATTTGTGGAAATCACCGAGCAATTGTGGCATTTTACCTGCAAATGTAGTATTAAACCTGTCATTTTTGGTACATTTGGGGATTGCAGCATGCAATCAGCAATTACAGCACCTAAACCACAATTGCGGCAAACACGTGGCCTATTGCAGCAAGCATAGGAAATTTTAAAAAAAACACCAAGTTTTTTCAAATGCAATAAATGAGAGCATTAATGAAAAAAGGATAGAGCAACTCATCGAATGTCCTTCGCTAGCTGGATGATGAAAAGTCCAGACCCAATCAGAAACATGCACAACCCTAGAAATACCCGCTATAGCTCAATGAACAACACAAAAGCAGAGAAAACTAAAGACAAAACTCACCCGATGATCCAGAGCTCCAAGAGTGAAAAGTGGAAAATGAATGGCTCTCCAAGCTATTTATAAGGGTTTAGAAAAACCCTAATTCCTCCATGACCTCAAAATTATCATCCCGGGCCCTGGAAACTTTAACAACATGTATCAGGAGCATATTCAACAATTTTCAAAATTAGTCAGATACCTAGATTACCAATTTGCAGTTTCGACAAATTAACGCTCATGTCGCGACTTTTTCGCTCAAATTTGTTGAGGGGGCATAAATACACCTTCTATCACCAGGGCAAGCTGGGGAAGGATCAAAAAAGAGAATCTTTGACATACTACAACAAGCCACAATGCACCAAAGAGGGGCAAATGTAGACACCCTAAAATGGATAGACTTGCAACTTTACATTAAAAACACTAATTTTCATCTATTAATTAATGTTTTTTAAATCATTAATTAATCATCTATTTCCTTCTAAATTCATTTCCCCAAATCATCTAATCAAATCCCTAAAATTAATTAAATAATTAATTTTATTTAATTAATTAACCTTAATTGATTAATCTTCATTAATTAATTAAATTTAATTTCCTAAAGTTTAAATTCAAATATTTAAACTTATTAATTAATTCTTCTAATTAAATTAATTTAATTTCATTCAACAATTCAATTCTAATCCAAAAAGAATTCAATTGTCTCACATGTTGAATACTTTAATTATAAAAATGAATTAAATATTCAATTAAATCCTTTCTTGGTGTTCAAAAAGATAACTCTTAATCAGATGTCTGATTACATGGGTTTCTCCACCCACCTCTTCAGTTCAAAAATGTAACTCCAAATTAACTCTTTAGTTCTAAAGGTAACTCAAAATTAGCTCTTCAGTTTACCAAACTCTATCTCCTCTCCCCCAGTTGAAGAGGTGGAGTTTACTGATGGCTTCTCTAGTTCCCTTTGATCTCAACCGTTCATCCTCCTATCTCTGGGATTGATCTCAACCATTCATTCCATTCTCATTTTCTATATAAAAAACCCTTCATAACGATTTGAAGGATCCAATATTTCAATCTCACATGCGCCATTACTCTGTCAGTTAGTTCAAGCATCAAGCCATCTTGCGATCAAAGCAATTCAATATCATATTCTCAATGTTCCCAAGTCATGATAAATGTTTCCCACACCAATATGGAGCATCACACAAAAAAAGTTTCAGAAGGAGTAGATAGAGACAATAGAAGCTTCGAGCATTGTTGGTTTGCATTCATTTGTGTACCTCCTTTATTGCTTGTTATTCTATTGACTCCTAATTTTTCTATTAGTAGTTATTCTATTGATTTTCCCTATTGCAAATCAGTGCTACTAACCCCTCATTAATTCGAGCATTGGGTGATAGATCTCGATCCATGCATATAGTTCCCTATGGAATTTTACATTTTGAAGACTCTAGGAAATACATAAATGGTCCAATTGATGACCTAGGTGCAGATGACATCAAGAACCTATTCATTAAGAAGCTAGCCGACTCCAACAACAATTATCAAGTGAAATCTGAATTTGAAACCCTTGCCATGAGGAAAATCTATCAATTTTATAGGTTTCCACGGATTTGAGTTGTAGAATAGATAAGATATGTGTTAAGAATTATTTATGGGGAATTCATATGGTTGACTAATGCACAACCCATTAAAATTACAAAATAAGATATTCAAGTTGTAATTGGAATATTTGGAAAAGGAGAAGTACCAAAGATGAAGGCAGTAAAGGATGATGTAGTTCACAATTCTACTGGAATTGTACAAGACAAGAGGGGAATGCTAATCAATGACATAATAGAAGATGATGTCAAGTTTTCTTCCATGATCATAGGTTACAAGGTCTATCATGCCAGTAGGGTAAATTATGTGCATGGATCAACAATATATACAACATATGAGATGCTAAAGGAAGGGAAAGAGTATGAATTGTGCAAAGTAACGAGCTTACAATTGATAGACAATCTTGAAAGGATCAAGAAGGATAATAAGAACATTTTTAGGTATGGTACTCTTATTTTTTGTTTTCTCTTCTACTTCATGAAATAATTTCTTGGAAGTGGTACAATTCATTGGCCCACTCAAATACTATTTGCAGAACATATAGAAACTTTGATGCATAGGATGAATGAGAACACCATAATTGGGATAATATGGGGATATTTCAAATATTTTCAAATCATGATGCATTATACGGATATAATTCCCCAATATGTAATGGAAAGATATGAGGACACAATATCTTTTATGATAGACATAGACTAATGCTTAATGGAGGTTGTAGAGCCTACAACTTCATAGATGCTACCAATGGGTTATGAAGTGAGTGAAGAATTCCTGATATTGCATTCATAAGATGTGTTGAAGTCATCAAGAGATGAGACTATGGAGATATTTGGAACCTACAAGGAGAAGAGTTTCAATTTTCATGCAACATTTCAAGTGCCAATAGTTATGAGAAAAGTGAGAAAAAATGTGGAAGAAACAGTTAGAGATATATGATTTAGTCCTAAAAGACTCAAGGAAGCTCAGTCAAATACTATATATGGCATCGTGGAGAAACCAGTGATAATAGAAGGTGTATGTTCTGACACTACACCCTCTACATCTAGACAAATAAGGAGTGTAGATATGAAACAAGAAATACCTTCTCTACCTATCAAGAAAACAAAGAAAACACCACCTACTAGATAGGTTAACATAAATGTAGAGGGAAATAAGCCTATTGAGAAGAAGGAAATAATATTAAAGAAGAAGGAAGAAAAGAAGGAAGCCAATAGAAGGTCTACTAATAAAATAAGACCAATGGGGCATAACAAAGATGAGAAGAAGACTGAGGAAAAGAAAGATGAATCTATCATTGAAGATATTGATGACAAGGCCACAAAATTTAATAAAGCAGTGAAAACATTCAAGAGACACAATTTCAGTCAAATTTATTGTAGCCATGACAAGACAAACTAATAAGTGATGATTCATACCAAGTAAGTAAAGAAGCCATGTTTTCATTTGATGAGCATGGTATGACAGTAGATGATGTTGTTAAGATTATTTCATTAGAAGGTACATTGAAATTAATATCTAAGTTTTATGATAGGTTTGATAATGATAGAAAGAGAGAGATAGAAGAGGAAGTGATTAGGTATTTAATGAGATTCATGAAGGTAGTAATTCAGATTGAATCAAAATTCCCTCAAAGTCTCTTTAGCATTATATATGAAAGAAAAGTTTATGCAATTGAAGAAGAGAGAAGATTGAGAAATAAAGCTATTGTTGATATTTGTCCTGATATAACTGATGAAGAAATACAAAATATCCCAAAGGTGTCTCCACCTAATTTTAGAAGAAAAGGAAGGATGCATAGATTAATGCTTGCAGATACCGATGGAGTCATTGAGGAAACAAAGAAAATCATGAAGACGTACCTTGAAAAGGATGTCTACGAAAATATATCTAATAAATATGGAGCAGGTCCCTCAAGTTCCCCAAGTACATGGAAGAAACAAGGTAGAACCACCATTGTGTAGGAAATACAATTAAAGATAAGTGATGTGTAGGGTACACTAGGAAAAAAAAGAGGCACGCAACCCTCACCACCTAGAACAAGGATTCTGCAACAGAAACAACTTAAAACTAGTATTGCACAAGTTGAACATGTCAAAATTGTAGTAGAAGATGTCACAGATATCCCTTAAATTCCAATGGAAGAAGTTACAGATGATGTAGAGAACATGAAATATGATTTCACTAGAACATAAATGGAAATTCTTGAGGAAAAAATAAATAATGAACAAGAAAAGGAAGACAAATCTGAAAAAAGAAAGTACACAAGAAGAACAAAAGATGTAGAAAGAGAAGGAAGAAAGAGAAAAGGAAGTAGATATTGATACAAGAGGGGTATATGAACATAGACCCCTTCCTTTTTACTTAAAGTACCTCTTCATCACCCTTTTAATCTTTAATTTTCTATTCTATCACTTTCTCTACAGTTTGTTCACTTGGTGCATCCACTTGAGTTTGAGTACCAGTATTCTATATCTAGTTAGGTATATCAGAGATAACATTATCTATGACATCTCTTATCTCATCAATTTTTGACTCTTGACCTTTTCCTTTATCTTCTTCTGATTTTTCTTTTATTTCTTTCTCAGGTTTCAGTAACTTTTTCCATATATCAATTGTCTCATCTCTTACCACTTGTGTTTCTCCAATGAGACTCCTTGTTACTCTGTTCCTTGTCTGAAATTATGACTTCATATCTTCAACCAATAACTTGACATCCTTAGTCGTCAATCTAGGTTGTAAAGTGAAAGTTCTTGTTCCATTAATTATTTGTCTATCTTTAGAGCTTCTCTCCATCTCTTATCTACTACCTTGTAAAGTTCCTTAGGTATGGTTGTTTATAATTCACTTGGTGCTTTGCAAAATGCATGTAGACTCTCCACAACTACATCCTCTATCTTCTTTTTACCTTCACTATCAAATTTATCAAAGTGTTTCATCACATTAGTCATCCTCCCATATCCCTTAGCATCTTAGATTATGATATCAAAAGTAATAGTTTCATTAGTTTTGACAGATTTCTCAGTAGGCTTCCCTACTACTCTGGACTTCTTCCCACTAGCTCTTAGCTCTCTTTTTTCCTTATTAGACTCAATTTCAAATTCATCTACCTTAGCTTTATCCTTTCTCACTTTCTTTCCTTTTGACTCATTATAGCCAGATGTTTTCTCTTTCTTACATTTATAAGTTTTCTAATCGGTCACAAGTGACTTCTTTTGTGGCTTAATCATAATAGTGACTCTCTGAGGTGTTATTTATTCAACTTCAGCTTCAATCTTCTTGAATTTAGTAGTAGACGGTCTGCTTCCTCACTCTCCAATTTATT
The DNA here is from genome assembly GCA_018584345.1 of Thuja plicata. Classification (NCBI taxonomy): domain Eukaryota; kingdom Viridiplantae; phylum Streptophyta; class Pinopsida; order Cupressales; family Cupressaceae; genus Thuja; species Thuja plicata. The sequence continues at coordinate 1,968,492 of MU225685.1, read as the reverse complement.
CCTAAGTTTTTCATCATTTATTGATTAATAGCACTCATTTTGGCCAAGTTATCAACTTATTTCCTTATTTTCCTTTGGATTACCAGTGCCTTCAATTCACTATGAATTTTTAGAGATGACTCCTCAAAAGTTCCAACCTAGGTGTTGAAGTATCAATAGGTTTTGACAAAATTATATCAGGATGTAGAGTGACTAAATCACCATCTACCTCATATCCCACAACTAGTACCCAAAATATCCTAGGTTGCACTACTTGAAACATAAATGTATCTATATATACTAGAAAACAAATATCATTTTTATACTTCTAAATAATACCGGTTGGGATTCTAGATCTCTCATGTGCATTTTCTCTTGAAAATCTTTAAAATATCCCCACAGAAGAGTATTAAAATTATTTCCTAACGTCTTGATACATTGTTAATCTCCATTACTATCGGTTTGTCCCCTGACCATGTGATTAGACCCATTCTAGGAAACTGATTCTACAAGTAAGAGAATATACATGCCAGGAGTGATCCATATTTGAATTATTTTTTGTTATCCTTCTTGATCCTTTCCCTTTTTACAAAGAATTGGATCCTAAACATCTTACATAGGTCATATTTGGTATCTTCCTTTGCCCTTCTATAAGCATCATGAATTTCTCCATCAGGTACATTATTCAACTTACTAGACTAGTATACTCTATATCCTACCAATAGTGTAGAAAACCTCACTTCATCATCTTCAATTTTTTTGATAGTCATATCTCAGTGAACTTGTTTGGATTTGGCCAAATGAGTAACCAAATTAGCAGCTATAGTTTGAAGAGTTTGTGGCTCATCGGTCGTAGTGAACCCAATAACCTATTGACTATCTCCTTTGTAATCATGTGTGTCTTGTACGACCATATGATATGATCATGGAGTCTTCTCAATATGTATCTTATCCAATCTAGATGAAAACCATCAAGAATCTCGACCGCATAGGTAAAAAATTTGTGCATAAGATCTATATGCTCGTTCTTTAAACCTTGATCATAACATAACTTAGTGAACTCATCGTAGATCTCGTAAGCTCCAAGATCTTCTAGCTTACGGTGGATGAATGATCAAATATCTTCTGTCAATAATACACCATAGGGCATTGAGGATAGGGAACCCATTGGATCATTCTCATTTTCCTTCAAAGGATGTAACTTGAATATGGGTCTCGACTTATCAACAATGTCAACCAAAATAAGGGTATCCATAATGTCAACAATCAACTCTCTGCAATAACACTTCTGTAAAATCTTCACCACATAAGCAATAACCTTCAACTTCATTGATTAGTGTTATTTGATAAATGAAATGATTCACTACTTGAATTCACAATACTCAGAAACACAACACTCCTAATTGCTTTGAAATGTGAAAAAGTGCTCTAGTAAAACTTGTTAGAATAAAAATTAACAAATCAAATTAATTTTGCACCTTTATATCATTGAGAATGTAAACATTATACACAATGATCAAATAGTGCACTACACCGGTCACAACAATAAACATATAAAAACTACTATATCCACGCACAATAGAAAATATAACACTTTATCTTTACTAACCATCATTCAAATAAAAAGTAGGCATCTTATTATGCATATGAATCTTATCACTCATTTACTTATAGGAGTTGTTTGGAATTTTTTTGTTTAGTTCTCCCCCTAAGTCAATACTAGACTTAGTTCATTAATGGAGTCTCCACACTTCCTGAAGTTGTGGAGTTCTCATTCAAATCAAAATTTCAATTCACCTTTCTTCACCCATGTCATTTTAATTTTTTAATTATTGCTTCAGCATCTACAATCTATTTCCCTTTATCATTTTTAACCTTGTTTATCAATTGACCTTTGGTATTCTTCTTTTCTCTGTATGTTATAAATGTAACAAGTCATACTAAATTTTTCTCCAAGGCCTAATATTTCCTCTAGCTAACCTTAATCTACAATTCACAACCACATGTCCATAGTTGTGACAAATAGAAAAGGTAACATTTGATTGATTACCTTGATTGTTTGGTCTCTAAGTGTTGTAATCATATGACCATTGATTGTTGATCCTAGCCCTGCACTTATTAGCTCTATGTTCAAATTTGTTGCCATAATAACAAAATCCATGGAATGAATTAGATCTATCATTGTAGTTATCAACTCTACCATAGGAATTTCTTGATCTAGCAGTGGGACCTCTAGGTCTAACATTAGGACCAATAGGTTTAAACCAACATACACTAGCAATATGACCTTTCTTATGACAATTAAAATATACCAGTCTATACCTTCTCTTACCAGTGTTATTTTTCACCTTGGTGTTAGGATTAAGTAATACTAAGAGGGGGGTGAATCAGTATTACAATACTTTAAACATGAACTTAATAATTTCCAACTAAACCATATAATTTCTGAAATGAAAAAAACATAAGCACTCAACACATAACTCATAACACCATGAATTATTGTCGAGGAAACCCTGCCCAAGGGAAAACCCCGGTGGGGATGATATCCACAAATATGTACTAAAAGTATAGTGTCCCTATTTGGAGACCTAGCCTTGTTAGGAGCTAAATATTACAGTAGTACATTTCCTTGTTAAGGGAATACGAAACCATGTTAAAGGTATAATGAGCACACTGCTCTTATAATCACAAATAGTTATGTTGCAATCAATCATAGTAATGAATAACACAAGCATAAACTTATGCTTAGATAGTTCTAGTTGTACCTCACATCTACCTGACATCACAATGCATCCATTCCATCAGACATTCCCATATCCACATTTCAATTTACAAAATTCTCTTCATATATATGTGTGTGTGTGTGCGCACGCGCACACGCATTACATTATCCAGTCGACTCTTAAATACATTACAAAATAGAGTTAATACTAATGAAAAGAGTAAATAAAAATTTGGTGACCTTATACAACCAAAGTACAGGTTATCCACAATCCCAATCCAACTTAGCATGTTTGGATTCCATGTCATACTCCCTTAATCATCCCGACCATTCATCTACCCTGTATCTCTGTAACTCTATCTTTACATGTCTTCAATACACCGTAACTCACTGTGATCAACATAAAAACTCAAGAGACCTTAACAGAAGGTCATGCATACCTCAAAATGTCCTTGCCTAAGCTCACAAGTCATCTTTCACCATATACTAACTTTGTTGTCCACAACTGTACTGTTATACTCTATTTATCTTCTTACTGTACTTGCTCAGTTTGCAATCTGCAAATCTAAAATTGTAAAAAAATCTAGGTGATCATCATACCAGATGTGTTTCCATAAATGAAAACCCTCAAGTGTCCCACAACACTCCAAAAATGCATCACTTGCCGACAATCTCTCCCTTTGGCATTGATGACAACATTTAGTGAAAATGACTAAGTGTCAATACTAAAAATATGTCTGTGTATATCTTTTACATATCTCCTTTATTCTGTACAATTTTCATACATTTTTAATCTCTTCTCTTCTCCCCCTTTGACATCAATAGAAAAGGTATACAAAAATGTAGAATACATCAAAATTGTACTATTGCTTACCAGAAAATTTAGACCATCTTTAGTACTGTACACACAAAAGTAGTGCACTTCTATGAATCCTTACATGCAAGGAAACTCAAGAATGAGCCCTCACAAATCGATCCATAGATCTCTATGCATGGAGTTGCAAGATTTGTAAAATTTCTCTCAGCTAGAGCTATAAACTTATGACCTTGCCAATAAACCATACAATGAGAGATTCAATGAAAACAAAGGAAAGAATGCCAATATCTCCAATGAAACCAAATGTATGCAATGAAATGAAAATCTAAATGATAATACAAAGTAGTCTATGAAAATGAAAGTACAATGCAACTAATCTATGAAAGGAAAGAACAAGTGTTACCAAGCCTTCCTATTTAGACTATGTGAGATTATTCTATTGCATAAAAGGAAAATAAGCTATGAAATGAAGCTATGAATGTTATTACAATGCAACTATAAAAACAAATATGAAAACTATATGAAATGCAACAAAGATCTTCAAAACTTGGATGTAGAATGTCTTCAAAGAGAGCTCTAAATGACCTAGAAAACTTGCAGCATAACATTAGCTTCAAAACCTAAGATATGAAAATGAAAGAGAGAACTCTCCTTTTATAAGAAGTGAGATGAAATGGACCATTGAGATTAAGAGGCAAAAGTCTTAATCAAGGGTGGAGAAAAATGGAAGCTTGATCCTT
>MU225685.1:1935272-1955486 GCA_018584345.1 Thuja plicata | reverse complement strand
TTATGATTTGATCAAGGAAATTGATATAATTGATATTGTTGATATTTGAAAATATTGATTCAGGGATTTGATAAATTGAGAAATGGGGCCCAAAGTCTAGGCGACCATTTTAGGGTGCATACAAGTGCATCTCAAAAAGAGTTTTCCAAGATCTTCACTTCCTCTGTCCAGGTCTTCACCAGTATCTGAATTACATGAATTAGCCCATTCATTGCAAATGAAGAATTTTTTGCTACTTTTAGCTCAGTAGGAATATGTTTTGTTAGGGTCGATGTCGTCTTCTCCATATTAGAGATATGTACCTTAAGAATTGATAGCCTTGGAGTGATTAGAATCTTCAGCATACCAAACCTTTGATGACATTAAGTTTTTCCATTAGTATACTTGAAGGGAAAAACATGATAAAGGTCATCAGTATAAGCATAACCAATGGACAACAAGCATACCCGATGAGATGACAATGTCTATCATAAAAATGCTAAGTATAGAATTGGTCGACGAACATTGAAAAGAGTCAAATTAATGACAAGCATTACGATACAGTTTTGAGAACATCACCGACAGAGAAAAAAAGGAATACCCGATGAATAGTTCAATTAAGGGACACCGACGGAGTACAAAATCGACAGAATTGACAGAGCAGCCCCACCATAAGAAGTCACAGTAAGCTACAGAACCCGCAAAAAGTGGATCTAACTTTACATATCAGATAAAAAATTATAATTCTATTTATAGAGTTTTTATTTGTTTTAAATATTTACTTGAGGGTCAAGAAAGAAAATTGTGAATGTTTTAAAGCATCCTAACAGATCTAAATTATATCTAACTAAAGATCAAGGTCAAGTTGTAAACCTTGGATCTAGAGTTAATTTGAAAAGTGTGAATCAAGAATAGAGCTAGAAACTAGTATAAATAGATGTTCAATAATTTGTAATTAGAGAGACTTGTAATCAGTTGATAAATGATAGTAGCCATGGAGAGCACCTAAGAAGAAGAAGAGGATTTATGCAAATTTTAGAAATAGATCAATCAGTTCTCAAGAACACATAAAGGCTACTGACAAGCAGAGTAAAGGTATTATTCAATCACTCAAGGTGGTTACATATACATTGTAAATTTTACAGGATCTGTTATCAGCAATTAGAGATTGTATTCACTATCAAATCAACATTTATATTGTAGTTGCATTATAACAAGTGCATCATAACTAAAATCCTTTTGTAGAAGGTGGACTTAACAGTTCTTTGATAAATCTCTTAATAGAGTGCACACTTAACAATGTTGCTAAAGCTTCAAACAAAGTAGATCTTAACAGGTCTTCACTCTAATACTCCTAACAGGGTAGATCATCAGAAGTGATCAATTGTAAGCCTTTACTAGCTCCCTTCTTATCTGCAGATAGTGAAGTTTTGTGAGTAGACATCCCACCATAGTTTTTACTTCCTAACAAGATTTTTCTATGATATCATATCATGTGTTATGTGTTATTTACTTTCATGTATGTTTCTTGAATGTTTACACATGTAAATAACTTATATTATGATTTCACATACATATAGAAAGATGAAAAGATAGATAGGAATATACAAATTTGATGATACAAAGGTTAATGGGACAACCACATAAAAAAATTTTAGAGGTATTGATTCACCCCTCCCCTCTCAGTACATCATTCCAATAATTCCAACAATTGGTATCAGAGCTTAGTCTCTTACTTGAAAATCTTAAAGACTTAAGAGAAAAGATCAACACAATGGAAAAGTACAAACTGGACAAGACTATTGAGAATGAACAATTGCAAATTCAGATTTACTATGAGCAGTATAAAGAGGCGAGAATAAGCATGAGAAAGTTGCTTGATGAAAGAAAGATCATGGAAACTAGGCTTAATGAAAAACATTATCAAGAAGAGGAGATCCCAGATTACTTCAACTATGTTGAATCATCAACAAGCAAAGCTTCAAACACACTAGTAGAAGAGATCACAAGTCTTTAAGAAGTCAATCTACATCTGACAGAGAAAATCAAGATGTTGAAAATCGGTCAAGAGACTCAGATGGTAAAAATGATTGGTGTCATGAATGATTCAAGAAAAGCTGAATCAGAGAGAACATTGGCTATTGATGATAGGAGGAAAATTACAAAGAAGCTTCAAGAAAAATAATCAGAGATTCAAAGACTTACTGATCATCACCATGAGATTACCAACCAGATTATTCTTATGAGTCAAGAGGAAAACATATTAAATACTGAACTCATTGAAAGAATACAGATCATCAGTGAGCTAAGGGAAGAGAATGAGAAACTAAAGCATGAAGTCAAAATCTAGAATTAGCACAATTAATTGATCAAGAAAGTTGAAGATAGAAATAAAAGAATGGATGATTTCCTTGATGGTCAAAGAAGAGTCAACAACTACACAGGAATAGGGTACACCAACAATGGAGAATCATATAATCAATCAAATCAAAGGGATGTTTATACAACTCCAAGGACCAAGAAGCTGTCATGAAATCACTGTAGAAAACCAGGCCACACCTCAAACATTTGTAGAAACAAAATGAAAGGTATTCCTCAATCACAATCTACTTTCATTGGTAATTGTTATAAATGTCACAAGCAAGGACACAAGGCATATGAATGCAGATCCAAGATGACAAATCTAAAGAAGGAAACCTACATGGAAAAGTACTATCCTACCTGAAAAATGAATTGACATACATATTAGGAATGTTGGAAAAAGAATAAGAAAGCATGGACACCAAAAGAACCTGATAATGGCTACAAACTGACAAGATTAGGTAACTCATATGTTTGGGACTATAACACATGAGTAAATTGCACAGCATGTGGAAGGTATGGTCATATATCTTCCAACTATATGAGAAAATAGACTAGAAAACCAAGAGGATGGTTCAATCTAGGTATGGCATGTTTACATTGTCATAAGGCTAGACATGTGATAAAAGATTGCAAAGACCGACTGACAGAAACACGCACTTATCCCAATGGAAACACCATTAATGACATCAAGAAGATGAGAAACAAGATGTGGGTAAAAGCCACAAACATTGAAAGTGCTGGAACAAGAAATGCAAATGATGACGCCCCATCCAATGGATCTGGTGGCATCACCATCTCCAACTATGTTGCACAAGTAAGTATGGAACTGCATTATGAAAAGTTATATTATGCATCAGTTCCATTTACATATTGATCATATAGACAAAATTAGCATTATTGAAGATGCACTATATTGTTACTTGTAATATTTTTGAAAAATAACCATCGGTTAATGGGTACAAATTAGCATTGGTGAACACACACAGAAAATTTAACACTACTTACTGAAATGTATCGGTCATTACACAAAATCCAAGTCGCTAAGTGTAAACCAACGGACATCGATAATCCTTGAGCCAACAGAAGTTGTCATCATCATTTTACCGACAATCATTGGTGAAGTCACCAAAGCTGCTAGCAACCCTGACACTTTGCACCTACACTGAAGATGTTACTTATGCCTCAATCAATGAACTCGATCTTTGTATATCGATGAGTTGTTGGGCATTAATGAAAACTTAGGGCACAAAAGTTATAGAAGCGCGACGGAAGAACTCATTTTGCACCCATAATTTTTTAACAACCAAGTAGAGAGATTGGAGAGAAAATTGAAGTGTGACCTCAGCAAGAATCCAACTCAACTCAAAGGATTCACAAGTGATCAAAGAGATTCAGTAAGTACCTGCATTCACTGACCGCACTGTTTAAATTACAGAAAGCCCTAAATTTCTGAAAATGATGGCATCTACTTCTAGAGTTGAAAAGTTGAAAGAGGATAAGAATAAAATGATCAATCTTATCAGCAAAGGCACTTGTGTTGAACCTAAATACAAGTTGCACCCAGAAATTGCATCATAGCCTGATGATTCTAGAGCATTCTCTAGAATCCCACCTAGGGTTTTGTTGGTAGAAGGCGTAAGGTCCTATATACATTGCAAGATCTCAGAATTAGGAGTTTTGGACCTAGATAATACCTATAGGTCACTTTGTGATGAAGCTGGAAACCTGAAAGAAGAGCACAAGCATCTAGAAGTGAAAGGTCTCACGAATGCATTACACTTTCCCAGAGTTTTTAAGATAGAATGGATAAGGATAGTTCTCAGCAGAATGCATAACTAGACATTATGGCTTAATAAGCCAAAATGAATAACAAAGGATGTTATTCATGTAGTTACTGGATATCCTACAACTGAAAAACCACAAGCTCACAAGCACCCATCCTCGAAGGAAGTGGAAAAGCTAACTGGTGAAAAATCAGACAAGAGAGGTCTCAAGGCTAGCACTATCTCCGACAAGGAACTCAAGTTTGGTGCATGTGTGGTAGGATACAAGATCTTCCAGGCCAACAAAATGAATAACATAGAAAGCACTGCTATGAGCATAGCCTACAAGATCACCAAACTAGGAAAGAAGATGGATCTTGCAGAGATTTTGTTCAATCAACTTGAGGAGAACATGAACACCATAAGATCTTCAAGGAAAAACACTTGTAAGTTTGGTTCCCTCATTATGTACATATTCTTTTACTTTGAAGAATACTTTCGTTCCATAGGCAAAGTAGTATAGGATACAAGAAAACTTGTAACCATATGGATATGTGAGCATATAGAGTCATTAGGTACATATTTTGATGACCTAATGAATGATTATTTCAAAGGTATTAAGGAAAAGATGCAAGCTAGAACAAGGATACCTGAAAGTTTGATACAAGAATACAAAGAGGATATATGTTTTATGGTAGATATTGATTTTACCTATATCAAACTAGTAGTACCTAGGAAGTCCTGGCTATCACATTTAAAATATGAGATCAAAATAGGACAAGCCATTGAGTGCATCAAAGCACTATTGAATGAACCAATTGACAATAAGCAAGCAAGATTTGGCACTTATGAAGAAGCCAAACCAAAGATCAAGATAGATCTTACTGTCAAGAAAATTATAAACAAGAAGAACAAAATGGTTAAAAACTTAACCAAGAAATTTACAGTTACTGAAGAAGGTGAAGAGGAAACATAAGGAAAGGAAGAAAAAACTGAAGGCCAGTCACCTATTGGTGAAGAAATAGAAAAGAATGATTCAGAGGGTACACAATCAGATTCACCACCTCCACCTCCACCTAAGAAAGCAAGAACAAGAAGCAAAAATGCAAAGGAACCAACTTCTTCACCACTTAAGAAAGGTAAGGTGAGAACCTACAAGAGAAAACCGGTCTCACCAATAGAGATACAGACCAAAAGGAGGAAATGGGTTAGGAAAAAAGAGGATCTAGAAGACTCAGCTATGGATGAAGCTGACATAGATGTGCAAAAAGGGAAAGAACCCTTGATTCCAAAGATAATTAATGAAACATGTAAGAACATCTCAGAATCACCATCTATTTCTGATCCTAACATTAGGAAATGGTTAAAATTTGATCAAGAGGATCAAAACAAGATAGAAGAAGCTATAATAGTTAAAATGTGCAAACACCATTATGTTCCACTATAATTCTCAGAACATGAAATTCCCAAGGAACTATCAGTGAGATTATCTGCTAGATGGACATTTGTACTACATCAGGAAAAAGAAATAAGAGAAAGAGTACTTGTTACTCTTATGCATTCAGATTCAAAGAAGGAATAAATAAATGAGATGATGAATCAGTATGAAAAGCAATTCTCACCAAAAATGAGAGCATACAAATTTCTCAAAGGGAAGCTAATTGATCCTGATCAAGACAACATTAAAAAGTGGTGCAAGATACTTAACCAACCCACTAAGGAAGCTATCCTAAAGAAGGAACACATCATCATTAAGGATGCAAAAGATGACTCATCAGTGGAATTAGACAAAGAAGAGAGTGAAACAGTAGGCCAAAAACAAACTGAAGTTGTAGATGAGGAATGGCCCGACACTACTCTTGACAAAACTCAGACTGATGAAAGTCAAATTCCACCAAGTCCAATTCATATTGACTTGAGTAATGAAGAAGAGGTTATCAAAGAAGAGTTGACAATAAAAGGTAACATAACTGAAGATATCAATGATGAATCATGGTTGGATAACATTATCAATGAAACTACAAGAAAAGACCCTGCAGAAGAAGTGCAAAAAGATGAAGATATCAATGTTGCACAGGGAAATACCAATGGACATGATACAACTATTGGCACTGCAGAGGTCAATACACAGACCAACATGAAAATTTTGATACAAGCTATTGATATTGAATCAAGTCAGGAGAAATCATCTAAGAAAGATGATGATATACCCAAGGACATGGGTAATGATGAAAATAAAGATGCATTAGATACTCAAAAAGATGCAAATACAGAGATGAAGGATGCAACCAACACTCAACAAGAGGTGTCTACTGAAAAAGACAAAGGAGTAGATAATAAAACAAATGAAACATTGAGAAAGGATGAAGAGAAAGAAAAGAGTGAAGAAGTTAAGCAAGATGAAAGCATGAAAGAAAAGGAAGATAAATCTGTTGATACACCCAAGGCCAATGAAGTGATGTCTTCACAAAACCAACTGGTGGACACAGAATAGAAACAACAAGATGCTTCATCCTCTCAACCCTCACCTACAAAATCCATCCAATCTCAACATTTACAAATGGTAGTACACCAATCTGCCTCCCAGCCGAAGAAAAAGAAGAAGAAAGTAATGAAAAAAGATATCTTGGTGGTAACACTTGATGAGGTAATTGAGATACCCAAGTGAGATGTATCTACTTTAGATACGGAAGCACTTCAAAAGTTTGGAGTGATGTGTCAGAGAAAAGAAATACAAGAGAAGATGAAAAAGGCGCATAGGGAAGCCCACGCACTTGATAAGGCAAGGAAAATTCTACATCAACTTATTTAAGATATCAAAATAGAAAATGACATATCAGTCATGGAACAAATAGCAGTTCTTACTAACACCATCACAAATCAAAATGTAGATGCAGAGAAGGTAATGGAAGAACAAGAAGAGATGAAGTATCAACACAAACTAGTTGAAAAGATCAGCCAAGAAGTGGCAGAGAACAAGGTAAAGCTCTCTAAACTAGCAAGTCAATTAGAACCTATGATTGCTGAAGCTATTACCTTAGTTTAGAAATTGTGCACACTAGAAAATTTCACAAAAGAAAATAGTGAAAAGTTGTCACAACTAGATTCAGATCTAACAGCTAGTGCACAAAGTTTAACCTCGGATGCAAACACAATAAAGCTGCATCATGAAAAGATCATGGAGGTAAAAAGATTGAGAAAAGAGATATGGGATGCAGAGACACAATTTAGAAATAAGGTTACAGAGCTACAAGCTCAAATATTTCCAAACCTCACCACTCTGCAACAACATATTACAGATGCACAAAATCTGATCTCAACCCCAGAAATGTCTGTGCTAGACAACATAAATGGCATGCATGTGAGGATAATAGTTGAGCACATGGCTCTTGAGAATTTAAAAGAAAAATGGGAAAAAATGATGGAGGAAATCAAAGCCTCACACTCTCACTTTTTTGACAAGTTGTAAGTACCTTTTCCCTCATTATAGAAAAAGGAGGAATGTATGTACAAATATACTTTAGTAGAAAAAGGAGGAATGTATAATATGTACAATATACTATATGAGGATATGTATAATGTATGTACAACAAGAATACATATGTACATAAACTTACACTTACCAACATACACATAGGGGGAGTCATTTCATGACTAAGGAAGAAGTATACATAGGTGTACATACTAATACATCAAGTATGTTGCACATATCAGTTTTTGATACTAATGTCAAAGGGGGAGATTGATGAAATTAAGTTTTTCCATTAGTATACTTAAAGGGAAAAACATGATAAAAGTCATCAGTATAGGCATAACCGATGGAAAACAAACATACCCGATGAGATGACAATGTCTATCATAAAAATGCTAAGTTCAGAATTGCTCGACGAACATTGACAAGAGTCAAATCGATGACAAGCATTACCGATGATACAATTTTGAGAACATCACCAACAGAGCAGAAAAGGCATACCCGATGAAAAATTCAATTAAGGGACATCAACGAAGTACAAAACCGATAGAACTGACAGAGCAGCCCTACCATCATAACCGACAGTTAGTTACAGAACCCGCAAAAAGTGGATCTGACTTTACATGTCAGATAAAACATTGTAATTCTATTTATAGAGTTTTTATTTGTTTTAAATATTTACTTGAGGGTCAAGCAAGAAAATTGTGAATGTTTTAAATCATCCTAACGGATCTAAAGATCAAGGTCAAGTTGTAAACCTTGGATCTGGAGTTAATTTGAAAAGCATGAATCAAGAATAGAGCTAGAAACTAGTATAAATAAATGTTCAATCATTTATAATTAGGGAGACTTGTAATCAGTTGAGAAATGATAGTATCCATGGAGAGCATCTAAGCAGAATAAGAGAATTCATGCAAAGTTCAGAAATAGATCAATTAGTTCTCAAGAACACAGAAAGGCTACCGATGAGCAGAGTAAAGGTATTATTCAATCACTCAAGGTGGTTACATATACATTGTAAGATTTAAAGGTTCTGTACACCTCTTCTTTCATGATCCATGGTTCCCAAGATTTCCAAAGGCAAGGGTTAGTAGCAAAGGTTTCACAGATGATATAAATCAAGTACACAATAACTACTAAAATGAATAACCTGAGACATAATCAATAAAATGTACAAGCAAGAGAAAGGAAAACAAATAAATGCAAACCCCACGATGCTTGAAGCTTCTATTGTTTCTCTCTAATCCTTATGAAATTTTGTTCTTGATGCTCAGTATTGGGGTGGGCAGCATCTATGACTTGAGAAGTGTCAATAATTTGCTAATTGAAACGAGTGTGTGATCGCAAGATGGCTTGAATGATAGAACCAAACTAACATAGTAATGGCGCACAAGAGCTTGAAATCCTCGATCCTTCAAATGGTTATGAAGGGTTTATTATATAGGAATTAGGGATGAAATGAACGGTTGAGATCAATCCCAGAGATAGGGAGATGAATGGTTGAGATCAAAGGGAACTGGAGAAGCCATCAGTAAACTCCACCTCTTCAGTTTGTAAAGAGGAGACAACGTTTGGTTGACTGAAGAGCTAATTGTGAGTTACCTTTTTGAACTGAAGAGGTGGGTGAAGTTACCCATGTGGACTGGAGAGATGGGTGGAGTAACCCATGTGATCTAATTGGAGTTATCTCTTTGAAGATAAATGAATATTTAATTCATTTATTTAATTTAAGTTTTCAACATGTGATATAATTGAATTCTTTTTGATTTAGAATTGCTTTATTGAATGAAATTAAATTAATTTAATTGGAAGAATTTAATCAGTAAGTTTAGATATTTGAATTTAAACTATAGGAATTTGAATTTAATTAATTAATTAATGGTAATTAATCAATTAAGGTTAATTAATTAAATAAAATTAATTATTTAATTAATTTTGAGAATTTTATTAGATGATTTGGAGAATGAATTTAGAGGAAAATAGATGATTAATTAATGATTTAAAAACCATTAATTAATAGATAAAAATTATTGTTTTTAATATAAAGTTGGAAGCCTATCCATTTTTGGGTGTCTACATTTGCCTCTCTTTGATGCGATGTGACTTGTCGTAGTGTGTCAAAGAATTTTCAGATTTGATCCTGCCCCAGCTTGCCCCAGTGATAGCAAGTGGACTATATGCCCCCTCAACAAATTAAGCATAGAAAATGCATTAGATGAGCATTAATTTGTTGAAAATGTGAATCATTATATGATGATGATGAATGCATTCCTATGTTAGTTATGATGTTATTGATGATGGATGCATTGATTATATGATCTACTATGCACATGTTTTGGATTTTTCTTATGCAATAAATGAATGCAATCTACCATGCACAAAATTTTTTATTAATGCATGTGTTAGTTAGAAGGAAGTTAGTTTGGAATGTGATCTCTGGGATTGATTGATAGATAAGGAATGATAGAAAGGAATTTTTTTCTTTTTTGATAGATATGATTTGATAGAAAAGATGAGTGTCCCAAGTCGCTGCCCCTGTTTCCAATATTTGTCATCATTGCATCTCTTTTTTTTTTTCTGAAATTCTGAAGAGCGTCGAATGATCCAAATCACATACCACCTGGATCCACCATGACCTCTTGATAGCGGAAGGAGTAGAGAGATTGAATAGAAAGAGAACCTAGTGCACTCAAATATTGACCATCTAGGTTCAACTATGTTCCCTGTTTGAAAAGAAAGAGAGCCAAAAGCATGCAGATATTGACCATCTAGATACCGCTTGTCCTCTAAATTAATCTAAAACAAAGAAACCAAGATAGAAATACTATGCACCCAGAGTCCATATGGATAACATTGTGAGCTCTTGATTTCTAAAAGGGAAAGCCAAGAAAACAAGATAGAAATCCTACGCCCCTAGATTCCATTTGGATAGCATCATGAGCTCTTGTTTGCAACATAAAGGGAAAGACCATAGAAACCAAGATAGAACTCCAATTCAACTCAGAGTCCATCTGAATAGTGTTGCGAGCTCTTGATTATATAAAGAAAACAAGAAAAATAAAAGAGAAGGAATGCCCAATTCTTTCCCAGGGTTAAGCTCAGATCATGGAACTGCACGGCTGCCAAATAAGTGACAGTGCCTACCACATTTATCCTAAATCATCATGGCCCTAAAATTGAAGTAAACATTCAATAGACAACAATCAAAGAAAATAAGTCATGATCTATCATAGCTACTCTCCTCACATGGTGGATCCTGGAGTGGTGGAAAAACATAACTGCAAAATATAGACTGACATCTGACTGTCTTGACTGGCCTAGTCAACATTTTGGATGGTTCCTTGATGTAGTTGGATTATTTTGATTGGCTTGACTCTTTGGATAGGTTTGATTGTTTTGATTGCTTGAGTGTGTCTAGTTTTGGTAATAGATTACTCATATAAGACTGACCTGTCTAGTTTGATCATATCCATGACTGTGTAAGATGATTGATATGATTTGATTGATTGACTGTGATTGTGTTGGCAGCTGATCAAGATGTGTCAGATGGGCCCCATGCTAGTTTGCAAAGCTCATGATTGTGACAATTGATAGATTAATTTGATCATTTTGGCAGCTGATCAAGTTGTGTCAGATGGGCCCAATGCTGATTCACAAAGCTCATGATTATGACAATTGATAGATTGGCTTAGTTGCCAGTTGCTTGCTGATTGATCTTATAGTTTGATAAAAATGTGTTAGATGAGCCCAATGCTGATTCACAAAGCTCATGCTTGTGACATTTATTGACAGGGCATGATTTCCTTTTTCTCTCTTAATATTCGAGTTGGTTTTATTGCTTGTGATTTTGCAATTTTTGAATGCTTTTTATGAAGGTTGATTTTCTCTTGATTTTTGATCTTTTTAGGATTTTTGATGAGTTTTTTGATGTTTTAGATTTTTTCAAGACATTTTGAATCGCCCCCTAGTCTGGTGGACTAGTATTAACCATGGGTAATTTATTGGTGCTCAAAGGGGATTGTGCTTCTGGATATAGCTTGGGTAGTCAGTCTTGCATTTGAAGTGTGCTCAAGCTTTTGGAGTTCATTGATGGTGAAGCTAGATTTGAACACTTGGCGCCTGTTTTCCAGGTTTTCACCAAGGTACCTACTCAATAGCACCTATTTGTCAGGTTTTCACTAAGAGTGATTTTTTTTCTCTTTACTTTTTTGGTTTTTTGATTTTTTTGTTGTCACTAAGGCACCTGATTGTCAGGTTTTCACCAAGGTAACATTTTGTATTTTTTGATTTTTTTTTTGGTATTTTCTAGATATGTAGATAGGTTCCTTAACCATAGAGACATTAAGGGTAGAACCTCTTAAGGTGAATGTTGTTGATTTATCCAAGGAGTTTATCTCCTTCTGGTGTTGCTAGTATGAATTCCCCACTCCGAGTAGAGCTGATAATGACAAATGGGCCTAGCCAGTTAGGCACAAACTTTCTGGGTTTGAGTCGCTCTGCTTGATTCTTCTAATTTTCCATGAGGAAAAGGTCTCCTACCTAAAATAATCATGGCTTCACCTTCTTGTGATAGTTTCTTCTAAGGCAATTTTGATAACCTTGTAAGTTGTTGAAGGCATGTTGTCTTCTTTCATTTAGTAACTCCAGTTCACTGAGCCTTGCTACTCTGTACTCCTCATCTATAATCAAGTTCTTCAAAGATATCCTTAGGGATGGGATTTCCACTTCAAGGGGAAATACTACCTCTGATCCATAGACTAGGGAGAAAGGAGTGGCTCCTATAGGTGTTCTCACACTAGTTATGTATGCCCATAATGCGGGACTAAGCTGTAAATGCTAGTCTTGCCCTGATTTGTTCACTTTTTTCTTCAAGATTTTCAAGATTGTCTTGTTTGTAGCTTTGGCTTGGCCATTCCCTTGAGGGTAATAAAATGAGGAGAACCCTTGTTTGATATGGAACTATTTGCATATCTCTTCAACATCCTTGTTCTGGAAAGGTGTATCATGATCTGTCAGGATAGTTTGAGGGATCCTGTATCGATAGATAATGTGATTAAGTATGAACATTTCTATTTGATTTCCAGTGATGTAAGTGAGAGGAATTGCTTCCACCCACTTGGTGAAGTACTCTATTGCAACTATGATGTATTTGTGTCCATTTGCTGAAGAAGGTGTAATTTTGCCCGCTAGGTCAAATCCCCACATGGAAAATGGCAATGGTGATGTGATAGTATTTAGTTCCTGGGCTGGTACATGGATGATATCTCCATGAATATGACACTATATACACCTTTGTACATGTTTGTGTGCATCTGTCTCTATTGTGGGCCAATAGTATCCCATGCGGATGATCTTCTTAGCTAATTTGTTGCCACCTCCATGGGTTCCACAAATTCCTTCATGTACCTCGTACAAAGCTTTCTCAGATTCTGTGGAAGTGAGACATCTTAGTAGCATTCCATCTAGAATTTGTCTATATAAAGTAGTTGAGAGGATGGTATACCTAGAGGCTTGGCGGATGAGGTTCTTTCTCTAGTTCCTAGACAAGTTGGGAGGTAAGATACAATTTTGGAGATAGTTATAGAAATCTTGGTACCATGGGGATTCATGACCAACAAGGATGCATGTTGATTCAGTGATAGATTCTTGGTGTGATGGCACCAAGAGTTTCTCTACTAGAAACTGGAATCTTGTTTCGTTGCTTGGCATATCAATCAGTGATGCTATGGTAGCTATTGCATCTGCAACTTTATTCTGTGCATGTGGGACTTGCTCGAAGAAGATGTAATGGAACTTGGTGCATGGTCTTTCCATCTATGCTCTGTATGATATGAGCTTCTCATCTTTGGTCATATAATCATTGTTGACTTGACTAATGATCAACTGTGAGGCTTCAAAGACTTTTAGGTTCTTGATTATCCATTGAATTGCTATCTTTAGACCGATGACTAGTGCTTCATATTCTACTATGTTGTTGGTGCATGGGAAATTGAGTCTGAAAGACTTTGGAATTCTATCATGATCTAGAGTGATAAGCACTATCCCTACCCATGCACCATGGTTCGTACATGATCCATCAAAATATAGTTGCCATACTTGATCACTGGTTGTAGTGTCATAATAGATTTGTCAAGAAAGTCAAAAATAATAGGTTGATGGTCCTAAATGGGTGCCTCTACTAGTTGATCTGCGATCACTTGTCCTTTGATGACCTTTCTATCTATGTACTCAATGTCAAACTCACTCAAGATCATTAGCCACTTCGCAAGTCATCCAGTGAGCACTGCTTTTCTTAGGAGGTACTTTAAAGGATCAATTTTGTTTGGTGACTCAACATATAATGTCTCAGCTTCTGGGAAGTGAAGACAACTACAAGGCATGACTTCTCAATTGGCATATAGTTGAGCTCATATCCAACCAATGTTCTTCTTAGATAGTAGATGGCCCTTTCTTTACCTGCATCATCATGTTGTGCCAAGAGTACACCTAATGCTGACTCCGTTGCTGAGATATACAAAAGCAATGGTCTACCCTAGACTGGTGGCACCAATATAGGAGACTTGAGGAGGTAGTCCTTGAATGTTTGGAATGCTTGTTTGCATTTCTCTATCCATATGAATTTGATGTCTTTGTGCAGTAGATGTTGGAATGGGTGGCACTTGTCTGCTAGCTGAGCTATGAAGCACCTGATTGATTGGAGCCTTCCTTATAACCCTCTTAGTTGTCTCAGGTTCGATGGTGGAGGCATGTCCAATATTGCTTTGACTTTCTTTGGGTCTACTTTGATGCCTCTATGTGACACTATGAACCCCAGTAGCTTTCCTGCTGTGACACTGAATGCACATTTATTTAGGTTTAAATAGACTTTGTATTGCTACATTCTATGAAAGATTGGTTCCAATACTTATAGATGATCTTTGTGAAACATTAACTTGGCTAGTATGTCATCCACATAGCCTTCCATTGTTTTGTGGATGAGATCATTAAATATTGTTGTCATAGCCCTTTGATATGTTGCACCCGCATTTTTGAGACCAAATGGCATGACATTCCAATAGTAAGTGCCCCAAGGACATGTGAAAGTTGTTTTATGTTGATCCTCAGGTGCGATCCTTATTTGATTATACCCTAAAAAGTAATCCATGAGTGATAGCATTTGATGTCTAGAAGTTAGATCTACTGTCATATCAATGTTGGGTAAGGGAAAGTCATCTTTGGGACAACCTATGTTGAGATCTCTAAAGTTTGTGCAAATCCGTATCTGACTACTATGATTTGTAACTGGCACCAAGTTAGATATCCATTCTACGTATGGTATAGGTCTTATGAACTTAGCATCCAGGAGATTTTTCAACTTTACCTTGACTAGCAATGCAACATGGGGATGCATCTTTCTTAGCTTTTGCTTGATAGGTTTGGTGTTGGGTAGCAATGGGAGATGGTGTAGTACTAGCTCTGGATCTAACCCTGGCATATTCGAGCAGGACCATGCAAAATTGATCATCTTTTCCTTGAAGAAACTGATGAACTCTTCTCTCTCCTCTGGGGTGAGTAATTTTGCCAAGTATATGTTCTTTGGGTTTTGGTCATCTCCCAAATTGACTTCCTCTATTTCTTCTGCTAGTAATGTTGACTTCTCCTCTGTCAAGGGGAGGAGTTCCTTCTTTCCATCTTCTAGCACCTCTTTGAGGTTTTTGCTAGAGGATACATCTTGTTTTAGCTTTTTATCAATCTTTTGTTTTTTTTTCTTTTGTGGACTGGAAAGAGGAGCTTCCACCCTGAAATATGCCGCTCTATTGAGGTTAATGGAGAAGCCTATCTTGTGGTCTCTTGATAGAATGCCTTCCCTAAGTCCCATGAAATGAGCTATAGCCTCATCGTTCTCGAAGACATCTAAATTAGGTGGTCCTTATTGATCCCACTCTATGAACTCTGGGTGCACAAGACATATACTTTCATGGTTGTTTGACTTTGGTTGACTGAAAGGGACTATAGATATGGTTCCTACAAAAATGGACTGTGACGTGGATGCACCACTTGAGGTCTAATAAATGACATGCTTGTCTATGCAGGGTTGTTCGGTAATGGTCAGTTGGTCAAATAAGTCTTCTAGGTTTATGATTGTGTCTGACTGAGTGGAATAATCTAGGATTGATGGTTTAGAGTCATGAAGGGATCTCCACTCATACTCATGGGAGTTAGTCTCAATAGAATGCTCGTCAGATTTCTTACTTCCTTGGTTATCATCGATTGCTATGTGGAGTTCTATTTGGGATTGTGTAGTTCCCTCTTCGGTGGGCAAAAACTGTGGTAATATGTTGCTTATCAAGATATGTTATGTGTTGTGCCCCCAATGCATCTCTGTTATTTTTTCCTGATTGACTTGAATGTCTTGGATCATAGGACTAGTTCTTTATTTTCCATATCCCAACCCTCTCATGTTTCTCTAGGTTGGCAGGAGAGACAATTCCATTATGCTTTGTTGTCTTGCCCCCAGCCCGGTTGTACCATCATACCCAAATCTTTGTAACATTGTGTAACCATTACCATAGTTTGACAGGGGTAGTGGTGGTTAGATTGTCTCTGGTGGGTCTTGGTATAACCAGGTATTAATGTCTTGTTCAAATGACTTTTCTTCCGCTATGTCTCCCCATCCGACAAAGGTTGTGGGTGGACATCTAAATAGAACAGGTTACGGAGTTTCTGTTGTAATGATAGGTTGTGGCATGCCATAATTTCTTGGGCTCTAAGGCATGTGCATGATGATGAAAGCCTCTCCATATATATATTCACCATAGCCCTTGTCTGTAATGGATATCTTGCCCATTTTCCGTGTGATATCTTTAAGATTTGAATATGAAGAGGAGGGAATACTTGCATCCTGGTTAATGACTATCTTTCTTGTTGTCCATGTGACATCCTTGGGATTCAAATCTAAAGAGGATGGGATGCTTGCATCTTGGTTTGATGGTACTTGGTTATCATTGTTGATTTGGACCGCATTACAATATTGGAAAGGACTGGGATCTCCCTCTATGATGATTTCTCTCCCTAGTGTGGGAAATTGATGCATTGGTGGTATGTCAAAGGTACGGCTTGCATTTCATGTATCCAAGGTCTCCCTAGTAGCATGTTGTATCCCAACTCAAGGTCTAGGATCTAGAAGGGAGTGTTTTTGACCACCAGACTGATACAGACAGGTAGAATGATAATACCTTTAGAGGACCGTTCCTCTTCATCATAAGCCCTGATATTTATCCTCCTTGTGACATCAATGCTTGATTCTGAATAGCCTAGTTTGTTGATTAAATTTAAAGTACAGATGTTTAACCTGGCTCCACCATCAACAAGGACCCTATGGATAGCGCTCTTGTAGACCTGGACAAGTAAGTGCAAAGGATCATTATGCAGGGGTTTATGCGGCAGTACATCACAATACATGAATGTGGCATGTTTGTTAGCAGCTATATAGTTAACCATCATTTGGAAGTTCTCAGGTGTTATGTCCCTTGGGACAACTACATTCTGAAGGGCTTGGTCAAGTGCCAGTTTATGCTAAAAAGATATGCACAATAGGTCAAATATGGAGATCTGGGTAGGTGTGCACTTTAGTTGGTCCACTATGCTTGTCTGTGGATTTGAGTTTGATTTAGGATTGGCAGATACAGTAGGTGAGGATGGTAATCCTTGCAAGACAACTCTAGTGTGACATGTTGTTACAACACAATTGTTACCTTGGTCTTTGATAGTGATTGTAGCCACATGGCTATCTGAAGGATTGAGGCAAGTGATAAAATTATCACTGTTGGCATATGTATAGTTGACTTGTTTTGCTTGTCCACCAGACCTGGAGGTTTTTCCCTTGTTGTGATCATGAAAGGTATCGTTGAAAATAGTGTGATTAGTCATGCCTTTGGTTTGGGTATTTGTCACATCGATTGTCCTTGTGTCAATCAGGTCTTGGATAGCATATTTCAATTGGTAATAGTTGGATGTTTTATGCCCTTTTACCTGATGAAACTCGCAGAAATATTTGTCATTATACCACCTTGGTTTGTTTTCCTCCTATTCAAAGTCCCTAATTTCTGGGAGAGTGATAGTATTTAATTGTATCAACTTGCGTAAAGCTAACTCTATCAGCTCTCTCAATGGTGTGAAATCTCGTTGCTGGAATTGAAACCGTGGTCTGTGTTGATTTTGTTGTTGATAGTTTGACACAGTGGCCGCTTGTACAAGAGGAGGTTGGTTTTGGATGTATGCTTGTTGAGTGGGCCCTGTGGGTTTTTGGTTGGCCACAAGTGCGCCTTGTAGTGACACCTTGGGTTGTTCATAGTTGACTGTCTTCACATCAATGACACCATCGCTAGTAACATTTTTGTTTTTGTTCCACCACTTAGCTTTGTCCATTGCATTTTTGTTTGTATTTTTTTGTGTCAAATCTGCAAGGATTCCTCATTTGACTAAGTTCTTCTCACAGTGAACTCCTCGTTTGATGAGTTGTGTGAAGTTTGGAGCTAACTGTAGCTCTATTATGAATGACATGTCTAGAATTATATTGTCAAGAAACATGACTATCAAGTCTTGTCTGGGCACATCATATGTTATGCGGTTTTCCGTATTCCTCCATCTCTGTAGGAATTTCACAAAAGACTCTCCATCCTTCTGTTTGATATCGCAAAGGTCCTTGATGCTGACCTTGCGCTCAATGTTATGATGGAAGTGAGCCATGAACTTTTTAGCCAGTTCACCCCAAGACTGAATGCCGTGAGGTAAATGTGAGAACCATTCTATCGCTAGTCCGGCCAAGCTTTGTGGGAACAATCGCATTAAATATGTCTCATCATGGGTGACTTCGACGCAACTAGCAAAGAACTCTTGGATATTTTCAATAGGGTTGGTGCTACCCCTATATTTATCAAATTTTGGTACCGAGAAGCGATTTGGGAATGAAGACATGTGGAGAGAATGGTCAAAGGGGTATGGGTATAAATCCTCTGCGGTGTAGGATTTAGTTTGCCCCTGATTTTTCATATCCATCATTTGGGTTTGAAGGGTTTGCAATTGTTGCATTAACATGTTCATTTGATATTGAGGTTGATGTGTGAGGATGCTCCTCTATGTTGTAGTGGGTATGAGGTTGCGCCTTTGTTTTCCTTGAGTAGGAACATAGGATTTCATCTTGGGCATTTGATATTGGTTTCCCACTGAGTGATTTGGAAATGGGGACACATGAGTAGCCCATGGTGGGTTTTGATGCATTTGATGTTGTGATTGAAACTAGGGTTGACACTGTTGCTACTGAGGTTGGGGTTGAAGCTAGGGTTGTTGTTGCTAAGTTTGGAATTGAGGCAACTGAAGCTAGGGTTGCTGTTGTGGGGGTGGGATTTGAGGCAACTAAAGCTAGGGTTGTTGTTGCGGGGGCTGGAATTGAGGCAACTGAAGCTGGGGTTGTTGTTGCAGAGGTTGGATTGATGTCAGAATGGGAAAAGATGTGGCCTTGGGAAGGCATTGACTATAAGTCATACCTACATAGATGGATCCCTATGGGCATGAGGCGTTGATCTGAAGACTAGTATGAATTGACTGCAATAGGGTATGTGTAAGATCATGAGGGGCCAAACTATGCCCTTAAGTGGCAATGAAAAATCAGCAAATCAGTGTTAGTCAATTTGACATGAAAATTTGAACTATCTATCAACCTAATACCAAAAAGTTGTAAGAATAGAATCTGTAGGAAATTGAATGTAGTTTCTAAACTACTAGGAATTTTCTGAAAAAAGATTAATATAATTGGTGAAAAGTATAGATTTCAATGCAGTATTACAAAAATTAAAGGAAAAAAATAAGAAGTAGGTGTATGTTTGACCACCTTAATCATGATCAAATGATAATATTTTTTTATAATATTTTAGATATACATAGTATACTCATGGCCGGATGTGACACATATTTTTGTGTAATTTTATTCTAAAAAAAAAAAATTAATTATGAATTTTCTGCTACAACATTTTCAGAATAAAAAAAACTCCTGTGTCTGACCACCTTAACTCATTGAAAACTTTACCAAATTCAAAAAAAAAAAATCTCCCTTATAGTAGGTGAAGCATAGAATGTGACGCATTTTTTGGATTTCAAAAATGTTATACCATCTGAAAGTTATAGCCATTGTTCAATCAGTATGCAAATTAGCACTTTAGAGGTAACTCAATTAGAAAATAACTAATAATTACTTACCGAATTCAAAATTTGATAAAAATTATATCGATAGAAAGTTGATAATCTCTTTAAAATACCTTTTTTGTTTCTTCAATTTCGGGTGAAGAAAAAGTCAACTACATGGTTGAAGTCTGAAACTTAGAGAAACAGGGGAAAAACACATTTTTGGGACATTTGAAGAGTTGACCAGGTAGGTTTGGTGCACAAAGCAATACCGAGCCTAATCGGGTACCTAATTTTTTCAGGTACCCAATATTTTCAGGTACCCGAAAATCCCGGAAGAATTTTGAATGTTGAAGTTTCCCTCCCCTTTCTCCCTCTAAATTTGTTTTCAACCCCTTTCTCCCTCTCATTTTTTGATATTATATATTAGATATATAATATTAGATTATATATTATATATTAGATTATATAATAGAT
>MU225685.1:1844297-1863529 GCA_018584345.1 Thuja plicata | reverse complement strand
ATATATATATATATATATATATATATATATATATATATATATAAATAATCCAAAAAAGTTTTGTATGGTCATTGTCTTTGGATAAAATGTTTCTCCACCGTAGATATCTAATAATTTAGCACTTATGAACATGGTTATTGGTACAGTTTCTCGTACTCAAATGACTTAGATTTGCCTAAGCATCCGTCTTAAGTTTTGTTATAAATGACCTTTCCCATCAAAGGGCTTATGCCCCTCCTAATAATAAGAGGTATTTGGAAGATAAATCTTGATTCCTGTGATATCCATTGATCACTATTTAGAATCATTTTTTTCACTTTACAATCAGAGGAAAAGAATTGGAGAAGCAAAACGGGGAACAAAGCATCCTTTCAATAAATGCTTGGAAAGAAATAATTGAAGTATTATTCGATCAAACAAAAGCTAAAGAAAAAGGAACATAATCATGTTTAATCGTCATGCCGGCCTGTAAAGAAATCTCCAGTTAGAAATATTGTTGTCTTTAACAGAAAAGCCAATGGTAGATTCTAAATCATATGCTCATAACATCACCATACATTTCACCGAATTTGTGCCTTGTTTCACATTCTTCTACCAATTATAATCATCATGGGGGAATAAACACATCAATTATGTTGATTTACACTAACTTTTTGAAGCGAGATGAATTTTGGAAAGCAAGATTTTTTTCAAAACTTTTGGTAAACTCAAAACCCATCGTCAAGAAATTTGTTGGTTTACCATCATGATTTACTGAAATAAAGATTGTGACATGGCATTTTCTTTAGTGCGAAACAGTTAAGTACAAAGGGAAAAAGCAGTCTTTACTTTCGACAGAAAAGCCAGTAACTTTTTTCTGTGGGGCGCTTGCTAGGGAACACAGCATAACATGTACAATGGCAGTGATCTCTGTAACCTTCTTTTTCTTTAAAGAAACAAACAGGACCGTTATATAATACTATACAAAGTCAGATTTAATGTATATAGACACAAAAAGATAAATTAATTGTGATCAGTAAAGCACACCGATTTTGTAGCTGCTAGACTTTTCAACATGACTGGTTAAGTTGGTGCAATATACCATCCAGTGTCACATAAGCTTAAGAAGACTAGACCTCGTAATCGCATGCCTACGACAAGAAACTCTGGCCCATTGAACAAGACCTGCTGATAGCATATTAATTTGGAGAGCGCAATACACCTTCTCATACCATTTGAACTCTGTGGGGCGCTTGCTAGGGAACACAGCATAACATGCACAATGGCAATGATCTCTGTAACTTTCTTTTTCTTTAAAGAAACAAACAGGACCGTTATATATTACTATACAAGGTCAGATTTTATGTACATAGACACAAAGATAAACTAATAGTGATCTGGAAAGTCCATCGATTTTTGAGTTTCTAAACTTTTTAACATGACTGGTTAAGTTGGTGCAATACACCATCCAGTATCACGTGAGCTTAAGGAGACTGGAGACTGGACTTTGTGACCTCATGCTTATCACAAAAAAATCTAGCCCATCTAACCAAGCCGGCTGATAGCATATGAACTTTACCTACTCATACCATTTGAACTTGGAGAGTGCAACACACCTTGCCGTATCATTTAACCTTAGGAAACTGAACCTGGTACCTGTTACAGAAAGCTACTCATATCTCCTGAATATTTCACTGTTTTACTGTCTGTATTGCCTGTCGTATAGTTGGGTATCTTATTTTAACCTAAATGTGATCAGAAAAGTCCATCGACTTCTGAGTCGGTTGTCTGGTCCTCTTCTGACTCACTCACGCTCACTATGTTAATGGCATGAAGAATGCTCTCCATTTCTGATGTTAACAGGTGATCCGTGCAATAATGATAACTAGTGTCAACATTGGGCACAAAGGGTGGTCGACAGACATTGTGAACTGAGCCCCATTGAAGGCCTGTGAAGAATAAATGACTTTTGATCTCATCAGCTCCATTGGAGAATCCCAGCCTCTTTTGAGAATTTTTCTCCAGCAATCTTAGAATTAGGTCATGAAGTGGAGTGGAGGGGCCCATGAGCTTAGGGTTCATCAGGAGTATTCTGGTGAAGGTTTCTTTCTTGTTAGATCCCTTGAATGGTGTTTTTCCATACAGCAATTCGTACAGCAAAATGCCAAGGGACCACCAATCCACAGAGAATTCATGGCCCTCTCCATTTATAATCTCAGGTGCCACGTATTCATCTGTACCCACAAATGAATTTGTCCTCGAAAAGCTTTTTTGAAGGCTTTGGTTTTGAGCTGGAGAAACATGGGTCGATGGGCATGGCTTTTTTGCCTTGGAGCTTAGCATTCTACGTAGAACAGGCCACCCTTCTCTCTGTTGATCTGAATGCTTCTTTTGCTGTTGGTTATGAGAAACGTGAGATTCATTTGAGTTTGGTGCAAGTCTTTTTGAGAGATCAAAATCTGTTAACATAATGTGTCCACTGCTTTGCACAAGAATGTTCTCTGGTTTCAGATCTCTGTAAACAATTCCCTTGCTGTGCAGGTGCTCTAGAGCTAACACAATTTCTGCTGCGTAAAACCTGACAAATTACAAGTCACAGTCAAACCCCATATAAGCAGTCTTCCATTAACTCAAATCCATTTTGAAATAGAAAGAATTAAATCCATTTTTGAAAGAAACACAAAATTAGAACACAGATAAATTGTTCTTTTAAGGAAAATGATCAACAATGAGGTTAACTTATAATGAATGAATTACAATTGCTTCACTATATAAAGGCCTTAAATACAGACAAGTGCTTCTAAAAACTTATCATCAAAAACTTATATTACTAGAATTACAGATAAAAAATAAAACTTAAAAACTAAAAACATAAAACTCCACAAATGGGCATACGGCTGCTTCTCAAAAGATGGCCCATATTGATGTACACGCCTCTCTATATATAAATATATTGAAGTACAAACATGGGACAAAGTAGCACGGATTTGGGTTGAAGCTAAATTATGCAATGCACGGAATTGCACTAAATTAGAGGCTCTTAAGATGAATACGGAGATTTAATTGTCACTGAAATCTACAAGGTAACCCTAATAACTATGGGATGGGGTTTTGAAGGTCAATTTCATTGGAGACAATTTCCACAACTCCTGGTATATCAAATTCTAGGATCTTATCATCAGAGAACAGAAAGAAGAAGAGGGGAAAACAAAATTAACACAGACCAGAAGAAGGGAAAATAAAATTAACTGAAACTCTAAAATTCTATCATGTAAAAGAAAGCAAACTTCATTGATAGTAAGATGGAAAAGATTGTCTCCATTATTAGCATACGTATGCATTATTCTGGATTTTCTTGTGTCTTCATGTTTTAGATCAAATTCTATAAATATAGAAAACAGAAAGCAAAAGATGAGAAAATAAAATTGACTGTGAATGTTTTTTTTCATATTTGAGATCAAACTCTATCATGAAAAACACTAATGAAAAAAAACAGGAAGCAAAGAAAATGAGAAAACAATGGTGCGTCTATAATTTATCTGCAGACAAAGGCAACTGTGTATATCAATACCTAGACAAAGTCAGATTTTTATTTTCCCTTTTTTGTACAGACGCACACAAAATTATCCAATTGGCAAACTTCTAGTAAATGGGCATGAAGTTCGCCATGAATATTTTTCAGATATTCATCTTAAGCACTTCTTGAGGAAAGCAGCATATGAGGAGAAAATAGAAGAAATAATATGAAAATGGTTTTCTCCAAATTTATGTGATTGCATCTTGAATCTTTTCATTCAGGTAAGTATGTGTGCTACAAACGATCAAAACTGCCATCTAAGAATTTCTAAATTGACCACCATATACTGCTTCTCGAAAACTATGACAAAATCTGCTGTGGATACAATATAATTGATGAATAAAAGATCTAAACCCAGCCTAATTATGCACTAATGGAATATCATGAACCACAGATAAAAGAGGATTTTGTGCATTTACTAGATTATAGAGCCATGACTGATCAGTGCTAAAACATTGCAAGGCATTTACCTAATTGTAGACTCTGAAAAGCTTCTGTCTGGCTGAATTTGCCTGAGATGATGGAGATCACCACCCGGGCAGTATTCAGAAGCCCAACCAACCATAAAGTCAGTCTCAACTTCACCCATTAGAAAGGGAAGAAATGGGTGATGCAATGAGGAAAGGATCTCCCTCTCCCTCTGGATTCTTCTCAACTTGGTAAGCCATTGTTGGTCTTTGGTGTTTTTCTTTATGACCTTGAGAGCAAATGGGTAGTCATGGCAGCCATTTCTTACAACCAAAAGCACACATCCCATAGCCCCTCTGCCCAACACCTTGATTGCTCTCAGTTCTTCAATGCACATCTTCTTCCTATCATTCATCTTCTCATCATGGGTTGTCATAATGCTTTTCTTCCTATTTCAACGCAGAGAGACAACCTCAATGTCAGTAACAATCTGTGCTGGAGAGGTGTGGAAAAACATGTTGAACAAATGGCATGCTTTATACAAAAAGATTACAGAATATGAGGAGTAAAGTGGAATACAGGTTGATGTGCTTCTTCACGTGCAGGGGAGACAAAAGTATCAACACCATAATTAAATATTGCTAGTGAAGATTAGAATATGATTAGAAAGACAAGGCCAATAAAATCCCATTTTTATGACCTTTAAATAATTCCTTTTAACTCAATCCATATATCCTGCAGATAAATACCTACCCTCTACTGCAAGTACACCAGTAAATAATCTCTACTCATGAACGTCGAAGGGATTGTGCAAAAGACAAATATATAAATCCCATAAACACCCGTTGACAAAACAATCCAATCAATTGATTTGCCACCGTCGTTTTCTCTGGACTGAGACATCATTTCTCCTTTGAACATGGTGAAAATTAACTCAATTGGATTAAAAGTAACCAAAACCTATTACCCATAAAAGGATTTCAATACAATCTTTACTCTTCCATTGGTTTGACTGTATGGTAAAAAGCAATGGTTATAACCTGTGAAAGCTTTATTGCAGTCTGATGACATTTAGAGTGGTCTGATCACACTTTCTTTACATATCTTGTTAGGTGCCGTATCATTGGGTTGTGGGTAGATTTTTTGGACAAGCATGATTCTTGCAAAAAGAAAGTTCAAAAGTTTTACCAACCGGTAACTCAGTAGACAAGGCTATGCCAGCTTGAGATAAGATTTCCATAGTTTTACAATGGTAACGCTCGTTAGTGGTTTAGGTCAAACTGAAGTATGAGTTGTGGGGCAGTGTGGTTTCACGTAATGATGCTTGTTTGTTAATTTGTCATGTATTGGGTTTGAATTATGTGCACCAACCATCTTCTTAATAATTTCCAAAGTTTTATATTGTTGGGAAAGTTTTTTGAGTTAGGTATTAGAAAGTGCAATTGGTTGAGTTTAGTTGGTGAAGATAGTAATAAATATATAAATATTATTTATGTTACTATTATCATCTATCTAATGCTTGTCATTATGATTATATTTTTTATTGTTCAAATCTATTATTGATTTCTCAACGTTGATTCATGACATTTTTCTATGATTCACGCTAAAATAAAAATTCAATCTAATCTCTCCTTTACATATAACTATTATAAAATTATGGTTAATCATGATGAATAATCACAATTTCTAATAATCATAAGAAAATATTAGTTGTTTAAACTATATGAATGTTGAATATGTTAAACTGGCATCTCTTATAACATATTTATGATAATAATGAAAAAGAACTTATGCATCTAATATAGTGTTAGCATATATAGACCCATCTAGTTACTAGGTATCCAATATGTTATTACAAAACGTATGGGTCATTCATTCCCCACCTCCTAAATTGGACTCCTTTGAAGTCATTAGGTTTTGATGAATCAAAAATTTTAGAGGTAACCTAATAATATATAGATAACAAGATTTTATTCAACTACATTTACAAGAGAACATTTATGAAAACAAACAATTATCTTAAATAAAAATAGATTATTGATCACACAGTAATGAAGCTAATGGTACCAAATCATGTAAAATATGATGACTATATACATCAAAAAAACCTATAAGCAAAAAAAACAAGTTCCATTAGCGAAATATCAAGAATTGCCACTAACATTACGAATTATGTAAAGCCCCTTAAATATAATTAGAGCATTTTAAAATTTATATTACTACTTGTTCGTGAGATCAATCATACTAAACAAGATTAATAATATAAATAGCCATCTACACTTATAATTGTATGAACAATTTAAAAGTTAATTTCATTATTAATGAAGATATATTCAATTAAGACATCCTAACAACATACTCAACCTGATGAAGGGTACTCCCTTTATTAACACAAATACACAACAAAATTGAGAATAACAAGGATTTGCAAAGACGAGAAATGGGATTTCTATTATCCTCAAAAAAATGAAAAATTACAATATTCAGAAATATAACATGCACAACCACATGGGCATTTTATTACAATATTCTGCAAGCCCAAGCCACCATATGCATATCCCAGAATTGCCCTAGACAACCCTACATGCCTTTAATATATAGGCAATTTTAACCGCCCAAGAAGATTCTAGAAATTAAACCCTAAAGTTTGAGGCCGACCATCCCTAAGATATTATTATTCATTTTTATTACATTAGAATAGGCCCAAACAACTTTGGAACCCAAAAGAAATTTTGAAGGAACTTTAATTTTGTCCAATTCAGGTAGCGCAACTTCTGGAGACCATAACTCATCACTCGTTGACCCAATGGCCTATTATAACCCCATTTCGTAAAATCGACGAAGTGCTCTACAATATTTGTTTTGTGCAAGCTCCAATCATCCAAGGTTTTGACCCTATTTGGAGCCTCTAAAGCCTTCAAAACTGAGTTTTTGTACCATGTTGTCAATACCAAAAAATTCAACATCTACAAAACTAGAATTAATCTTCCAATGAGACTTTACTGGCAGGCTAATACAATCATAGTGAACCTCCAGGGAAGAAAATAGAACATTCTGAGTTCAAACGAAAAAATTACTAAAAATAGTTAATTTTCAGAAATAGAAGCTCTACACAAGATAACCCTTATTGAAAAGAAACCAGAAAGTATTTTTGGGTGATGCAAGATTTCTCTTACATGTAGGATGCTCTTGCATCAGACACCTGGGGTAATTTTAGAAGTGACCCTGTCACGTCTTAGGTGTTCAAAGGAAAACCAAGACGGTTAACCTCCTCCCTTGATAGCCATGATGAATCTTCCATAGTTCATCCTTTCCATTTGACAAAATATTCTTCACATGTCCCGTTCCTTGTGCTTCTGCCAACATGACTATCCAAGAGATCTTCAATCTCCTCTGTAGCTGAAGTAGTTGCTAGAATATTCCACTATGCTTCTGTGACCTGATCCTCAACACCTCCTTCATGATATTGTGTCAAATCTGAAATGTTAAATACTGGTGAAATATTGATTTCACTGGGAAACTCTACTTGATAAGCATTTCCTAAATCATGCTTCTTCAGTATTTTGCATGGTCCAAACTTCTTCATCTTCAAATTATTATATGTTCCTACTAGAAATCTCTCATTTCTCAAATGAACCATGACTTCATCTCCCACTTGGAATTCCTTATGTATCATTTTCTTGTCTGTCTTAGCCTTTTACGATGTATTCTTTATTAATATGTTGTTTCACCTCCTCATGCAAATTATTCAAGTGTTCTGCAAAGTCTTCATCTTCAGCACTACTTGTCTCTCCTTTGTCCAAATTTCTTCATTCTAATGCATTTCTGGGACTACTTCCACACACTATATGTAATGGTAATTTACCAATGCTCCTATTGACAGAATTATTATATGCAAATTCCACCTTTGGTAAAACCAAATCCCATCCCTTTCATTTATCTCCAACCAAGCATTTTAATAGGTTTCCCAAACTCCTATTCACAACTTTTGTCTATCCACCAGTATGTGGATGGTGTGCTGAGCTGAACTTTAGATCTGTCTTCAACTTTTTCCATAAGGTTCTCCAAAATTACTCAACAAACTTGGTGTCTCGATCTGAAACTATGCTATTTGGTAAATCATGTAGTCTTACCACCTCCCTGAAAAACAACTCTACTACATGAACAACATCATTAGTATTTTTGAAAGGAATTAAATGTGCCATTTTTGAAAACCTATCCACCACTACAAAGATGGAATCATGTCCTCTCTAAGTTCTTGGTAGGCCAAGAAAAAATTCCATACTAATATCCTCTCATTGTTTCTCTGGTATAGGTAATGGCTGATATAGCCATGTATTCTGCATCACTCTTTTTGCTATCTGACGTACCCTACAACCTTGTACAAATTTATTAACATCTTTCTACAATTGTGGCCAATAATAGTTATCACTAACCACAGAAATGGTTTATCTCAACCAAAATGTCCAGCTAGTCCTCCACTATGCTTTTCTTTGATTAAATTATCCCTCATGAAACTCTTTAGAATGCACAACTAACTACCTCTGAATAATATATCATCCTGGATTATGAAATCCAACCATTTGGTTCTATCTAGAGTAAAAGGTTCTCTACAAGCTTTCTGAGCTTCACCAAAATATGGATCTTTAGGATACAAAATATTGAGTTCCTCAACCCAACAACCTCAATCTGCATCTCTTTCAGCAAAATTAGTCTTCTAGTAAGGGCATCTGCATCCATATTAGACTTCCCACTCCTATGTTTCAAAACAAAAGTGTAACTCTGCAAAAACTCAACCCATTTCAAATACCTTTGATTCAACTTTCCTTGACTATTCAAATATTGCAAAGCTTGATGATTAGTAAATAAAACAAACTCTTTTGGAAAAATATAATGTCTCCACTATTAGGAATAACACTCCACAAGCACAACTAAGAGGGGGGGGTGACTCAATTGTAAGACATATTATTAAACATTAAACTTTATAAACCAAAACTTCAATTCAAATGATAACACAGTAAATCCCAACACAATAACACAATCCTTTGTTGTTAAGGAAACATTGTTAAAGGTAAAACCCCGATGGAAATTAGCACCCACAAATGATGTAGCAAGAGTATAGTATCTATTTTGAAATATGTATCCTTGTTAGGAGCTTATTACAATATTACAGTACATAGTCCCTATTAAAGGACATACACTATTAGGAGTCAAGCATAACAATGGGCTCACTGCCCAGGCACATTTCCCAAAGAAGATTAAAGCCGCCCTCAAGGATTTACAATACGAACAAGTGTATATCAGAAATATACAATCTAGTGAACTGTTAGATAGAAACTGTCTTTGCTTCATCAGTTCCAATGAACTACTATAATCACAAAATCTTCTCTACATCCATCAGCCAATAAAAATTTGTAGCTTCCACACTTCTCTATCTTTTCAATTACCTTATCATCATACATCCATATTTTTAAAAGAAAAGATCTCTCATATATACCCTATTACAATAATTGATTAGGTCAGCCAATTAAGCTTTCCCAATATAAAAATAATCATTTAACCCCTTGCTAAGATACACATGGTACCTAAAATAGGTAAACATTAATTACAATACATCATATATAATCCAGGACCCACAATTCACACTCACAATCCACAATGCATGCTACATCTCTGAAGTCGGCCCCAAATAGGTCTCCTCCAGAATACACGCCACAGCTGACGTCACCAATAATCACACAACTTGTGATTAAAAACAAACATTCCTCAATATGCCTTCTATCATCTCTTAAACTCACATAACCTGAATCATCATCGCCTGTAAGATATCCCCAAAACACAAAGACTCACCCTGTCAAGCAGCACTATCACAGTCCGGAAACCAGTCCTCACTAAAACATCTGTAACAACTCCAATATGCAATATTAAGCCAAGAAACCTTAGGAATAAGGTAATCACACATCCTTCTTCATATCATCATCTTTGCTTGTTTTGATTCATCCGTACAGTATCCATACACTTCTGTTAGTCATCATATAATACTAATAACCATTCTGTTCTCTCCATAGTAACATATGTTGACATCAATGACAAAATATGAATGCCAACAACATCAGTAGTGCCCAATTCTAATATCATCCAACAATCTCCCCCTTTGGCATTGATGGCAACATATGGGAAAATCCATCAACCCAAAATTACTCTCTCTCAATGCAATTTTCTCAATATCCTCAACACGATTCTCCCTAAAGAAGTAGGGATTTTCACATAGAATCTCTCCCCCTTTGACAAAAATGGTAAAGGGTACCATAAATCTTCTTTAATCTTCTGCAAGGTGTAGCTTTTTCAAATCTTCATGTCTAGCATCCAGGTGCAAAATCACCCAAATGTGCTTTATAGTGTTCCTGTGATCACTCTCCCTGAGGAGTAGATCCATACATCAAGTCCATAAAATGGTATAGCTCTAAAAGCCACTGGACTGATGCATGCGTGCATCAATTAATTATCACTCGGAGGGGCTCTCACCCCAAGCATGCTTCTAAGATACTTAAAAGCATCTTTTGGAAAAGGCTTTGTAAATATATCTTCTATTTGAAATCATTTGTGCTAACATACTCCAGTCTAATCTATTTCTATGCTACCTTGTCTCTCAAGAAATGATATTTAATAGAAATATGTTTAGTCTTTGAATGCATTATAGGATTCTTTGACATATTCACTGTGCTAGTATTATCACAAAGGATAACCACCGACTCTTCAAAAATTAGTCCAATGCCCTTTAACATTTTTTTCATCCAAAAAACTTGTGTACAATTTATAGTAGCATCAACATACTCAGATTCAACATTAGAGTGAGCAATACAGTCCTGCTTCTTACTTAACCATGAAACCAACCTTTTTCAAAGGAAAAATGCTCCACCACTTGTACCTGCCCAATCAACATTAGTGTAAGCATGTAAAATAAAGTCATTTTATTTTTCAAACCATAATCCATACTCTATTGTTCCTTTGAAGTATCTGAAAATTATTTTCATAGCAACAAGGTGTGTCTCTTTAGGATCTACTTGATATCTTGCCACAATTCCAACTGCATTGGAAATATCTGGTCTGGTGTGAGTTAGATATTGTAACCTCCAATCATTGATATGTACTTTATCTAAAAAAACACTCTGAGTTTCATCATTATTAGAAAACTTTTAATAACCTGTCACCATGGGTGTCCCAACAGGTTTACAATCTTCCATTCCAAAGTTAGTCAGCATTTCCTTAAGGTACTTGGTCTGAGATATAAAAATACCATTCTTATTTTGATTAATTTGCAAACCAAGAAAAAATTTCATCTCACCAATTATTGACGTTTCAAATTCATTTTCCATTTCTTTAGAGAACTTTTTACTCATTTTATCATTGCCTCCAAAAATTATATCATCAACAAAAACTTTTATGATTAGGATTCCACCTTCACCAGTTCTAAAATATAAATTACTGTATGCATTACCTTTTCTGAAACCAAGACAAAGTAGATACCTATCTAGTCTTTCATACCATGCTCTCAGCACTTGTTTCAGTCCATACAATGCTTTCTTCAACTTAAAAACCATCTCTTTATCTTCTGTCAAAGGAAATCCATTAGGTTTCTCTATGTATACTTCTTCCAAATCTCCATTCAAGAATGCAGATTTCACATCCATATGATATACTTTAAACTCTTTATGTGTTGCATAAGAAAGAAATAATCTCATTGCTTCTAAGCTAGCAACAAGAGAAAATGTTTCTTCAAAGTATATGCCTTCTTGTTGCGAGTAGCCTTTACAAACCAGTCTAACCTTATTTCTTGTCACTTTTCCTTCCTCATCCATTTTGTTTCTGAAAATCCATTTAGTTCCTATCACATTTTTTTTTTTAGGTCTTGGAACCAATTCCCAAGTGTTGTTTTTCTTTATCTGTTATAGTTCTTCCTGCATAGCTTTAGTCCAATATTCATCTATACATGCTTCATCAGTAGTTTTCAGCTCAACTTGAGAAATCAAACAAATTTCATCTCTTAATTTTGATCCTCTCATCATTCCTTTACTTGCATTACCAGTGATTTTATTTTTAGGATGGTTCTTCTTAACATACCTCAGAGTCTTAGGAGTTTCAGTAAGATCAATTGATTCATCTTCAATCTTATCATCAATCTCCAAAGGTTGTGCAGGATCAACAATGACCTCTTTTATCTTTGCAATCTAACCACAATCATACATTCTTTCTTGAATCTAAAACTTTTCATCTATCCTCACATTAGTGCTTTCAATTTAAACTTCCTCAATCTAATATTGAAACATTTATTGGCTTTTCTTTTAGTATAATAACCAAGGAAGATACCTTCATCACTTCTAGCATCAAACTTCCCTATCTCATTATCACTTTTGATATAGCATTTACTTCCAAATATTATGAAATATTTTAAAATAGGAGTATGATCAAACTATAATTCATAAGGAGTCTTACTTGTACATTCTCTAATCTAAATTTTGTTTAAGGTGCACACAGCAATACCAACAAATTCTCTCTAATGAACATGTGATACATTTCCTGCCAACAACATAGTTTTGGAAGCATCTAATATTGTTCTATTTCTTCGCTCTACTATCCCATTCTATTATGGTGTCCAAGGAGCAGATGTCTGTCTGAATATTCCATGCTCTTCACAGTGGGTATTAAATAAATCTGAAGTAAACTCACCACCTCTATGTGTTCTCAAACATTTTATCTTCAAACCTGATTCATTCTCAACTTTTTCTTTGAATATCTTGAATTTGTCAAATGCCTCAGATTTCTCTCTTAAATATGTAACCACATCATTCTAGAAAAGTCATCAAAAAAAAGTATAAAGTACTTTTCACCATAATAAGATCTTATTCTTGTAGGAGCATACAAATATGTATGTACCAGATCCAACTTCCCTTTTGCTAAATAAGATTTTCTTTTAAAATTGCTTCTAGTCTACTTCCCCATAACAAATTCTCTATGCATAATGTTTGATGGTTTCACAATCTTAGGTAGATCTCTTACTTCACTAGTCATACTTGCCTTCATAATATTGTCAAAGTTAACTTGACAAAATCTTCTATGCCATAACCAATTATCATCAACCTTTGCAATAAAAAAAGAAGCCTCAGATGTATTCAATTCAAATACATTACCTCTAGATTTAGTATCAGATGCAATCAATTTTCCTAATTTACTTCTGATAGAACATTTTCCATCAATGAATTTCAGTTGATAGCCTTTGTCCACTAGATGTCCAACACTCAACAAATTATGCTTAAGTAAATCAACAAGCAGTACATTGTTAGTATTAGTTTTTCTATCTATAGAAATAAATCCAAATCCAGTATTGATAATCTTAGGAGTATTGTCACAAAATTTAACAACACCACCATCATATATTTTTATACTAATAAACTTGTTTTTATCTCTTGTCATATGATGTGAACAACCACTATCTATAACCCATTCATATTTCTTTTCAATACGAGATACTAAGGATTTTTCTTCATGGATAGGTTCATCATCCTTAATAGCATTAAATCCAATCTCATCATATTCAACAACATCATCATCAGAAACACTTTCACTAGCATACTAACATTTCTTGTCTTTTGGATACTTTAATTTTTAAAAATTAGGTTTATGTTTTGGAACCCTTGTAGGACATCAAGATGCAAAATGACCTATCTTGTTGCATGAAAATTTTTTCAAAGGTAACTTTCCTTCAAATTTACCCTTACCTCTATTTTCTCTTATAGCAATCAAGGATACCACTTCATCTAGATTTATTTCTTCTTCTTGTATCATTTCACATTCATCAGCATAGTCGGCAAGTTCTTCTCTCAAGTCACTATTGCTAGTGCTCTCAATTCTAGATAAGGTATTTTTATTTCTATGCACAATCGCCTTGAA
Source organism: Thuja plicata (assembly GCA_018584345.1). Classification (NCBI taxonomy): domain Eukaryota; kingdom Viridiplantae; phylum Streptophyta; class Pinopsida; order Cupressales; family Cupressaceae; genus Thuja; species Thuja plicata. The sequence continues at coordinate 1,849,617 of MU225685.1, read as the reverse complement.
TGCTGACCCAACTTTAGGTAGAGAATCTCCCAGTTATGTGCCCTCAAAAGTAGTTATCTTTCCAATCAATATCTCTCTGTTGAAGTTTGTTGTCAAAGGTATAATCTCCTCTATAGCTTGTACTTTTGTTATGTATGTAGGTGTTAGAGATTTGAGAATCTTCGCAATCACTTCTTCCTCACTGTAAGTACCTCTAGAGTTCCTGATGCCAGTAACCACTTCAGTAATTCTCTGTGCATATTCTCTAATATTCTCATCATCTTTCATTTTCAATGATTCCATCTTTTTTTTTTAGTTTTGTAGCTTTTCCTATTTTGTAAACTTATCTCCTTCATACAGTGCTTCCAATCTTGTCCAAATTTCTTGCGCAGAATCTAAGTCTTTTACTTCTATGAATTCTCCAATAGAAAGTGCATTGATCAATGATTCCCTTGTGACCATGTTACATGAAAATAACTTGTTTTCATCTTCAATAGCTTTATCCAATTCATCCTCAGTCTTTATCTTTTACTTTCTTTTTGTGATCATCCAGTAGTCAGTTCCCCAACATAGAAAATGTGTTCTCATCTTGTTCTTCCAACTGTCAAAATTTTTAGGATCAAATTTTAGACTATTCTTCATATAGTAAGTCATATTTAGGATCATGAAAAGCTGTTAAGATTTCTCTCTAAGGACCAGTAACTCTGATACCAATTGTTAGGAATAATACTCCACAAGCACAACTGAGAGAGGGGGTGAGTCAGTTGTGAGACAGATTATTAAACATTAAACTTTATAAACCAAAACTTCAATTGAAATGATAACATAACAAATTCCAACATAAAAACACAATCCTTTGTTGTCGAGGAAACCCTGTTAAAGGTAAAACCCCAGTGGGAATTAGCACCCACAAATGATGTATTGAGAGTATAGTAAACCTAATAAAAAATTTATCCATGTTAAGAGCTTATTACAATATTACAGTGTACATAGTCCTTGTTAAAGGACAAAACCTGTTAGGAGTCAAGAGTAACAGTGGGCTCATTACCCAGGCACACTGCCCAAAGAAGGTTAAATCCAACCTCAAGGATTTACAATCTGAACAAGTGTATATCTGAAATATAAAATCCTATGAATTGTCAGATAGAAACTATCTTTGCTTGGTCAGTTCCAATGAGGTAGTATAATCATAAACTCTTCTCTACATCCAGCAACCAATCAAGCTTCACAACTTCCACACTTCTCTATCTTTTCAATTACCTTCTCATCATACATCCATCTTTTTCAAAAGAAAAGATCTCTCATATATACGCTATTACAATAACTGATTAGGTCGGCCAATTAAGCTTTCCCAATATAGAAATAATTATTTAACCCCTTGCTAAGATATACACGGTACCTAAAACAATTAAACATAAATTAAAATACATCAGATATAATCCAAGATCCATAATCCACACTCGCAATCCACAATGCACGATACATCTCTAAAGTTGGCCCCAAATAGGTCACCTCCAGAATACACGCCATAGCTGACATCACCAACAATCACATGACTTGTGATAAAAAAAAAATTCCTCAATATTCCTTCTGTAATCTCTTAAGCTCGCATAACCTGAATCATCATCACCTGTAAGATATCCCCAAAACACAGAGACTCACTCTGTTAAGCATCACCGTCACATTCCATAAACCAGTCTTCACTAAAACATCTGTAACAACTCCAATATGAAATATTAAGCCAAGTGACCTTAGGAATAAGGTCATCACACATCCTTCTTCATATCATCATCTTTGCTTGTTTTGATGCATCTGTAAAGTATCTGTACACTTATGTCAGTCATCATACAATACTAATAACCAGTCTGTTCTCTCCATAGAAACATATGTTGACATTAGTGACAAAAAATGAATGCCAACAACATTAGTAGTACCCAATTCTAATATCATCCAACATCCACTTCCTTAGTGACTGAACTATAGCATAGAACTCCTGATCATAAATAGAATATTTTCTCTTGGCATCATTCAGATTCTCACTATAATAAGCAATGGGTTTATCTTCCCAACTCAAAACTACTCCAATAGAATTACCACTAGCATCACAATCTACTTGAAACACCTTGTTAAAATATGGAAGTGCTAAAGCAGGTTGTTCTATAACTTTTCTTTTCAACAATTCAAAACTCTTATCTTCCCCTAGAGTCCACTTAAACTCTTTCCTATCCCCTCTCATTGTTTCATTCAAGGGTCCATAGATGCTACTAAAATTTTGAATAAAATTTCTCTAAAAGCTACCCAAACCATGAAAATATCTTACCTCAGTAGAACTCCTTGGTGGTAGGCCATTTGGAGATAGCCTTCACCTTCTCTAGGTCCATTTTTAGACCTTCTGCTGAGACTAAAAATCCCAGATGTACACTAATTCCTTCACAAAATCACACTTCTTTAGATAAATCAACAAATTCTCTTCCCTTAGCCTCTCAAACACCATACAAATATGCATTATATTTTCTTCTAATGTCTTACAGAAGATCAAAATATCATCCAAGTAAACAATGACAAACTTACCCAAAAATTCTTTCAGTACCTCATTCATGAGCAACATGAATGTGCTCGGTTTATTGGTTAGCCCAAAAGGCATGAATAAACATTCATACAAGCCCTCCCTTTTTTAAGGCTGTCTTCCATTCATTTCCTTCTATGATCTTGATTTGGTGATATCCACTCTTTAGGTCTATCTTTGTGAAACACAAAGCTCCACTCAAACAATCCATAATATCATCCATCCTTGGCAAGCGAAATCTATACTTGGTAGTGATCTTATTGATAGCCCGAGAATCTCTACACATTATCCATTGTCTATTTTTATTTCGTGCTAATACCATTGGTATAGAACATGGACTCAAACTCTCCCGGATCAATCCCTTTTGCAACAAATCATGCCCTTGTCTGATCAATTCCTCACTCTCTGTTGGAGTCATCCTATGGGTTGACTTTTTTGGAAAACTCACCCCTAGGATCAAGTCCATCTGATGAATGATATTTTTCACTCATGGAAATCCATTAGGTACATTATCAGATACAATATCCTAAAACTCCTCCAACAAGTTTGCAACTTCTGTAGGTACATCTTCTACTTCTTCTTTACCCACTTTTGGAATTAGAGAAAAACACATATGCTCATGTCTCATACCTTCTAAGAACTTCCTTCTATCAACTAAACATATTCTAGCATTACTACATACCTTTTCTCTTGTTTCCTTCAATGTCTTCAGCTTGTGTCAGACTCCATCCTTTGTCAAAGAGTAAGTATTAGCATGACCATCATGTATGGCATGCATGTCAAACTACTAAGGCCTTCCCAAAAAAAAATGACATGCATCCATGGGGATGATATCACAGAGTACCTCAACTCGGTAACTGCCAATCTTGAACTTCACTAAGCACTGCTCATTGACCAAGACCTTGTGGTCATCCTGCATCGAGCAAATTTTGTATGGATGTGGTGTTTTTCCCTTTTTAGTTTTAACTTTGTGACCATTTCTTCTGACACCATATTATCAGTGCTTCCACCATCAATAATCACATCACAACACTTATCCTCGCACTTGCATATAGTGCAAAATAGGCTTAGATTCTTCTGATCTAATCCCTTCTCTTCATTTATCTGGATCCTCCTGAAAACTAGGGTTTCCCCTCTCTTTGCATCATCTGAGTGTTCTGACTGAGCTTCTTCATTTGTATGCACAACTCGTGCATGGCCTTCAATCCTCCTGTCCATCCTTCCTTGACACTATGGGTATTCATAAGCTCGGTATCCTTCTTCTTCAAAATGGAAACATGTCCCAAAAAAACCTCCTCTTCCTAATCCTTTCCCTCTTCCTCTTCCTCTCTGATCCCTATTATTTTGATCACTGGAATGATTGAAATTATTTCCCCTCTAATTTTGACTGCTGGGTAAAAGCACAATAATTTGTCACCCTTTTACAAAGGAAAAGGACGACAACACCAAAACTATAAAACTTGAAGGGCATAAAATTCACATTTATGTTGAGAATTTGAAGATGATGTAAACTAATGAAATGTGTGAAATAGGATGAATTATATGCCTATAATTTTTTTTTTTTAAATTGAACCAAAATTAATATGTTTTTTGAAATTTTAAGGTCTATTTTTTATTTTGTGAAAAATACTGTAAATCAGGGAGTTTACTTCCCGCCAAATCATTATAAGTAAAACATTAGTTTTTCCTTCAATTTCAGAAGTTCAACTTAGTTGAAATCAACTATTTTTGTCTCTCGCCATTTTTCCCCTATCAAAACTATACCAAAAACCAAATAAATTACATATTATTGAAGAGGACTCTCCTCTCTAGTGCTATATATGATTTTAAATTTTTTTTGAATTGATTTAGTATTTTTTTATATTATCCAAATCAACGACTTCCAAAAGCTTTAATAACCTGCATGCATCTTTTAACAAATTTGTTAAATGTTATGTAGTCGAAACAATATAAAAAATATATGTCAAGAATCGTAGTTTCGAGATCTACAAAAGGGTACTTTTAGTTTTTTGACATTGTTAAGTTTCAATAGAGAAAAAACTAGTAGAAGTGAGCACTTGCTGATTTGGTGTGTTTTTGGAGGTTTGGTTGCCAAGATGACATGCCACATAGGATGACTAGGCCGAGTCTAAGTAAGTGGTCGGCCACTCGCGAGCGGTCGCTTGGGTGACCAACCCTTTTATTTTCAAAGGTATATATAAAAGTTGTTTTTAAAAAAAAAATATCAATTACGAATTTAAATACTTATTTCATAATATATAAAGTTTTTTGAGGAAGCAAAGAAGGAATTTTTAATAAAGAAGGATTTTGAAAGAAAAATAAATTTTTTGCTTCTATTTGAGCAATGGGAAATAAAAGGACTAGAAAAAGGAAATATGATCGTAAAAGGAATGACCAAATGAAAGGTCATACGAAACTTACCGAAGAGAAATCAGTCAATGTTGAAGAAGAACCTATCGATGTTGAAGAAGGTGCAACTCAACTAGGGGAGGATATTTGTAGTAGTCGACGTATGTGTATTTATCCTACAATGCAAAATTTGATGGAGATGAATGAGGATTCACTTTTCAGTCAAATTGCACCAGAGCACCTGATATCTGACAGCACTATTAAATATCATGTCAAAAACATTTGGAAAGAATATTTCAAGGATAAAACTTTGGTGGGAAAAGCACAATTGTTTGCAAAGTTATTCTGGAAAAGAGAAATGACTCTAGTTTTGGAGTTGTTAGGTGTTGATAATAGGAAAATTGGACAAGGAGGTCAAGTAAAAGA
>MU225685.1:1761642-1805114 GCA_018584345.1 Thuja plicata | reverse complement strand
GGAGGATTTTAAAGTGGAAGTGTGTGAAGAAGAGCCATCAATTGTGAGAAATATGCATCTAGATATGAGAAAATGCTGCTATTCTACGAATTGAAACATGATTTAAGCTATGAAAGATGAATTGCAACTATTCTAAATATGAAATGCAACTAGCTATGGAAGTAAAAGTGCAATTAAGCTAAAAGATTGAAATGCTTCTAGTCTATAAAAGAGAATGCTTGTAATCTAGAAATGTATGTTCTTTAAGCTGGAATTGATTAGCAATTGAATTTATAAAGCTCTAAAGCATAAATTGTTAGCTTCTACAAATAGATGATGGATCAAAGCTACACAATTATATTCAATTCCAAATAAAGATTATACTAATTATGAAAGAAAGTATTCTAAAAGCATGAAAATCAAAGCTAAAATTGCCTATAGTTATGATGCTCAAAACAAAGGATCCTCACAATGAAGAAAAGAGGTCTCATTTATAGAAAACCGAGGAGAGAGGATGAAGAGTTTATTGAAAAGAAACAGTTGTCTCTTCATTCTCCAATTGAGACAAATAAGCAAGGTTTATTAAAATAAAAGAATGAATTATTGACACATAAGTGTCTTTTCATATGGAATTATGGAATTCCTTTTTGAGGATAATTCATTCAATTAATTAAATAACCTTTCAATTCCTTTTATGTATATTAGCCAAAGAGGGTGGATTTGATTTAATTAAAAGCACTTAGGACTTTAGGATTAAATCAATTAATCATAGGGATTTTAGCTAATAATCATTTGAGATTTAGAAATTAAATTTAATGTCAGATCTATGCAAATTTGGGTTTTCTGCATTTGAAACTCAGTCAATTAAAGTCAATTAGGAAAAGAATTTGCCTAATACAATAGGACTTCAAAGATGAGAAAATGCACCAAAATTGATTAGGTTTTTAGGTGCCAATTTTGGGGTATTACAGCTGGTTACTGGCAAAGGGGGTGATGACTCTGGGCGGTTCTTATGGCCATTACTTCATCCAATTTCAACAATATTCCTACATTCAGGTGACCAGATTCTCCAAAAAACCTTACCTATTACCCAAGAACTATGGGGATAGCATTATTCTTTTGGAGTATTGCAGGAAGATCCTACAGATCCACTCTTTTTAGCCTTAAGAAGGTCACCAACATTCCTTTCCCGATCACCTACGGGAACTACACTTGCAGCCTTGCAGTGGTGAAAGAAGCCGATGGAAAATTAAAAGGTCTAGGGCTAGAAGAATTTTACTTGGCGCGAAAGAAATTTCATCCGCTAGATAAGATAGCCTTGGCACTACCCTGGGTGTTAGACCCTCATGAGCCTCACATGGAGGATTTTTTGGTAGACTGCCAGGATGATTTTGAAGTTTGAAATCAGCACTTTATTAGAATGACACAAGGTATGATGAAGCGTCTCAAGCTTCAGACCTTTTGAAAGGAATTTTTAGATATCGGGTCGATGGAAGACCCGCAGTACAAGGCTCAGGGAGTGGACAAGATGGCTCTCCCTCCAATGGATTGGGACACCCCAGAAAGCCTAGCAATTGAGGACATCACCCATGATGTGATTGAATGCAGTCATGCATATTTTTTGAAGGTATGTCCAAAGAGCACCCGTAGAGTTGGCCCATTTCTGCAGGGATCCGCTTCTAGATCCAAAACCTATAGGAATGGCATTGACAAAAGAAAAATAAAAGTTGATACCCATCCTAGGTCCCATCTACATTTTGAGTTCCCGTTATGGAATAGGTGCACCTTCAGCTATCGGCATCCCATTAGATGAAGGAAGCAATAAGCACCCGACTTGGCATCCCAATCACTCCAACAGAACCTACCCTCCCTTCTAGCTCCCATTCACTTGTAGTACTTATGGTCCAGGTAGCGGGGATAGGAGTGGATGATGAAAGTCTAGACATTTTGGGTGCTGGACCCCCATTGGTGACAAGGAGAAAGAAGTGAAGACCAAATATCCCTCCACCAAAGGCAGTTACAGATCTCAGGATGCCAAACATCCCCCATGTGGAGGTTATCCTAGACTCCCCTAAATGATGGAATCCCCCAGAGACCTCCCCTCCACATGATGATTTTGATGACATCTTTGAGACTGATGAACCTGTAAATTTGCAGGGAGAGATAGGAAAAGCGGTGGAGGAAATCGTCGCGCAGGAAGTAGAAACAATCTCCAATGAAGGGGAGATACCGGAGAAAGAAGTTGTCATGAAAAACGAGGTCTGGGAAGAAAATGAAAAAGAGAAAGAATAGGTGGACATCCTTGATGTTCAAGAGATACTGGTCCTGGGGCCCAAGATAGGAGAAAAGAGGAAAGACAAAATGAACAGCTAGCTTTGGCTGAGGGAACCAGACCTTCGGGAGTAACCATAATCTTAGCCACTGTGCTCCAAATGCCTCTGACCACCCAGGGTAGTCCTTCACCCCACATGGTAACATTTGGCAAGGTGACCTCTATAACCCTACAGTTGGATCCAGTTCAAACACCTTCACCACCTCCAAAAGATACACCAACGGAGGAGAATGTCTTAGCAGAGGATGCCAGAGAACAACAACAATAGTAGAATGAGGGTGAGAACCCCAAAAATATGGATGTTGATTCAACCAATACTGCTAAAGATGGGGACACTAAGGCAATGGATATTGATACCACTAAGGTGGATGGTGCAGGCGATCCTGACAACAAAGAGAAAGAGTCCAAAGAGACTATAAACGCATGGGATGAACAACCGAACCCCAGAGAAGACCCAAACAATCAGGCCCTAGTAGAAAGGCTACCCCCACCACCATAATGGTTGGTGGATTTGAAGAAGAGAAAGGCCTCAGCGGATGAAAAATTCCATCTCTCCCTGGCTGAGATGATGACCCAGAGTCAAGGCGTTCCCAAGATGAAGAAGGCCCAGACTCTCCATTCCATTTAGACTAGTCCGGGCAGAGATACAGTCGCGGTCATTGTGACACCTCCCCTAGACAAAGAGGAAGCAGTGGTAAGTGTTGCGGAGTATACAATTATAGAGGTACCTCTAGGGAAGAAGGACAAGCAGGGTGAATTAGACTTGCTAAAAGAGGCTAGCTAGGCAATTAAGGCCCGATATGATAAACAAGCCCAAAGACTGAAGGAGGAAAAGAAAAAGAAGATAAATCTCTTTGGGCTTCTAACAAAGTTAGCACAACCATTAACTTCAATTCCTTTGGAAGCTTCTACATCCAAAACACTGCTCCCATAGGGTGACATTGAGGCACTAAGGAACATGAAGATGAAAGCGCATGCAATGGATGACTGGGTAGCTGAGAAGGTAGGAAATGTCTGGCATTTCTTGACAACAACACTCCCAGACCTGCATATGGTTGGTAACATATTGCATCATGTTAAAGGCACCATTTCTCTATGGGAGGGAGAAATCAAACAATATGAGGCATGGATGATCAAGTTAGGAGAGCTCATGAATCTCAGGGAGGAAACCGTCATGGAGATGGGCATTTTTGGGGAGGATTATTTCGATTTTATGTAGGTCTAACACTCCATAATTGATCTCAAATTGGAGATTAGCAAGAAATTGGTAGCGGCCTAAAAAGACAAAGTGCCAGAAGTAGAATATTCTTTGAATTTATATAAGGCTTTTGGCAAAAGGGTCTCGGGAGTCGATCCCTTTAGTACAAATACATGTACCCCAGTGGACTGTGCTGTGTGAAAGTTTGATGAATTGATGGAGTCACAGTACCAATCCCATGGAGATTTTAACGGAGCAAAAATTTCATGGTTATCCCGCATGATGCTCCAGGCCCAGGATATAGTAAAGATGACTGCTGAATTTAAGGGAAATGCCCTGGATATGGGCAAGAAATTGGAGGCTGCCAATTTTTACGGGGCGTGCATCAAGGACATTGATGAAGAGGGATTTCCCCAGCTTTTAGAAGCATACAAAACATACAAGGAATAGTAAAGTTCTCCAAACTCTAGAGATTCTCACCAGCAGGGTGCAAGTTTGTAAATTCTTTGTTCTTTGAGCGTAAGCTCTCGGACTCCAGAATTTTGGGTCTGAAGTTTTATATTCTTTTGCAGTGATCCATATTTAGGTTCCCCGGAGCCAACCAATCATTGTCAAGCAGTTAATAAGGGGCCAGGAGGTAGGTTATCCCAATAAGGCATATCAGACAGAGGGATGGCTCTGAAAAGTGATTCTCACAAGGCATCGCTCCTGCATTTACTACCTAGTGCATCAAAGATAGGGAGCTGCAATCTGCATTTATGAGGCATGTTTCCTTGGATACCGGGAAGATTGGATTTCCTCTATTAATACCCCGACACTCTTCTCTATGCTGATTCTTCTATCTTTCTCTTCTTGTCTTCTTCCTCTATCTTCTCAGACCTCTGCTCTGTTCGAGGTGATTGTAAGTGGTACAGGTAGTACCGGTCACTGGATAATGTATTTTATATGTTGAGTGTACAGTTAGATTAGGTTAATTTTTATGGAAAACTATGTGTATAAATAAGTATGACCTCATAACGAAGGTTGGAAAAATTGATGATTTTGGAGTCTAGCAAGTTATAGTAAATAGATTTTCATTTCTAGTTGTTTCAAGAGTTCAGTGCTCAGTAGTTCTTGATAGTTTATAATTCTCCCTTGGAGCCATGGATGTATACACCGGTGATGCTAGAACACTTTAAGCTAATGAAGAAGGAGGAACATCTTGTGACTACTTGCTATGTGTTGTTCTGATTTTGGAGTTCACAAACATCTTTTGTGTTGTATGTTTCTAATGTCCTTTGCTCTAATTTTTTGTTTAGACTAATGATCTCATTTCCTCTTGCTATTGAATATGTATGAATTGTTGGTTCTGTATGTATTCAGTATTTAGTGTAGTTCTTACATTGGAGCATTGTTGATGTTTGAAACATGTTGCATAACTATAAGTAGAAGTAATGAATTCTAACTCTGGCCTATCTTTTGCAATTTATTTGGTAAACATAACATGCTTTTAGGAAACCCCATCCCCATTGCTAAAATCCCCAAAGAAGATGAGTAAAACCAGCTACCCCCTCGAACAAATAGTCACCTACCCAACTTAGCTTCCCCGCACCATCGAGACCCGACACCCAGGTGCTTGAAGGCCCGAAGAATTTATTCTTTGGAAATCCTTTACAAGCGTAGTTGGTCGGTACCCCGGTACCTGGTGACAACTTATCACTGTTGGTAGAACCAGTCATAAATTTCCATCAACAGAAATGTGTGCTAGAAGTAGGGAATGAGCTCATCTCCCTCAGAAGACTTCAATTTTACACAACCTAAGGGTTCCCCAAGCAGTAGTTTCAGGAGCTAAACTTTCCATGGAGTAGGGTCATCTTCACCCTTAAGCTTTAATAGGATCCTTTGATCAGCCCCGAATCCTAGAGAGTTTGTAGAACTCGGACCTCCTATCTGAAAGAGTAGGACCCAAAAAATAAAAAAACCAGCCAACTTTATCTGGGGATTCGCTACACACCAGAATACCCAACTTCCTTAGATAATCCTGGGGACTAACGTTCAAACGAACCAACATCAAAAAGCCCCAATGGAAAATTACTTTGGAAACCCCAGGTCCCCAATGGGATAGTTCGCCGGTGCCACCAACAATCTTCCTCTGCATCCAGAGAAAATTTGTCCCAAGTATGAGCATCTAGGCCCACAAACTATAGAGGAAAATCTCCAGACCTATAAGGATGCCATGAACCAACATCGAATACAACATCAAGATGTTGTGACCTAGGTTTTCCCTCTTTCCTTAGGACAGAATGAGTTAAAAGGGTACCTAAACTTGCCGGCCAACTCCATCAACAGTTGGAAGGATATGGAAGACGCCTTACTGGTAGCCTCCTGCATTCATGTGGACCCGACATGGTCCCATAGCCAATTCATCTCCATCATAAAAGAATCGAACGAACCCCTTGCCACATTCAACCATCGATTTCAATGTGCCTTAAAGCGGTGCACAGGCCCCTTCATCCCATCCACTGACATAACCATCTAGACATACCTGAATGCATTGGACCCCATTATTTCCACTCTCCTCTGGAGAACCACCGTCGCCAATGACCCGAATACTCTAGCGAAGGTTTACAACCTAGCCCTTAAGTTGTCCTGCAGTTTGAGCCAAGCTCCTGTTGGGATTGGACAGAGCCTTCCATTCAACATGATACCTGATGGAACTCCTTACGCTAGGGAATACAACCCCAATCTGGAAATGCATGCCCCGATGATGGCCATGGGCCACCGCCGATAGATCAACAGGCCTGGTATGTTTATCCATTGCAAGCCCAAACAATACCGGGTCTGGAATATATTCCCTAGAACCAGCCATAATAAATGCAACAACCCTTGACATAACCCTTCGAAATACCTTTCTTCCAGTCATCTTTAGCTGGAGGATTGTTTTCCTCAACTTCAGAAGCTACTGCCGCTTTCCCTGGGAACCCGCCACAACAACCGTCACACTGTGACATAACTACCCAGCTGTCAACTGAGGTTGAATCCCTCTAGCGATTAGTGTCCTCTCTAACAATAGACATGGGACAGGTGAAGGTGGGGCCTTCCGCATCTCACAACTCCAATTCCCAGAGGGGGAATATCTTCTCCAGATAATGAAATACCAACTTCGGAGGTCAGAACTACAAAAATGGGCCTCAGCCTAATCAACAATAATGAAACAAAAATGCAAATAATGGAGGTCCTCCTCCAAACCAAAATACCACTCAGGGTGGTGTTGGACCTATTCATTCTGCACAGCTCATAGAATTCCACCCCCTAACCACGTGGTGTAGATTGCATGACACTGGCTCTCATTCCAAGGTAAACTATGTCACACTAGAGAAGATCATCATGATCTCCCATTCGGATAGACAACAACTTGTTGATCCTACTCCCCCAAAACCATCCACATCAGAGCCTCCTGACACATCCTTTACATGTGAGACCATTTTCTTCAGGACAGATGAAGATGACAAAGAAAAATCCAAATTGTAGGGGTTCTTTGATGAATCTATCCCGGCCTTCAAGGCCACACCTTCACCATCCTGCGGACTCCCTACAACACTCCGAGTCAGGCTAGAAAAAGGGCCAGCTTAAACGCCAATGCCTCCCAAGAATACCCCTCCCAAGGAAAACACAACTAATCGCTCCTTCCCGCCGAATGGACATGGCTCTAATCAATCCAGGGATCTGGCCGAGGGAAGTCAATTTTACCTAGGGGGACAATTTGACATCACTAAGGCGTTAGAGACCACCACCAGCTCCATTACCTTGATGGAGGTTTTGGTAAATTGTCCCAAGTAGAAGAAGTCCCTTCTGAAGCTCTTGGGAAACTCAGAAGTTGTCAGTCATCCACCAAAGACTATCACATTTGATGATGCCAACTCGGTCGTCTTTCGGAGAAACACAGATGATCCTCCCTTCCTACTAGGATTTAATACTCAAGGGAAGAACCTATACAACTGCCTAGTAGATTCTGGAAACATCATGCCCTTATCTACATGCCAGAAGCTCAAACTCACTCCCACTCCCTCCAAAGGTGCAATATTCTAATTGGACAAAACTACTGTGAAAATGGTGGGTGAGCTGAAAAACATACAGATTCAGCTCATCCAAGACCCCCGAATATCAAGCATAATAGACATCCAAGTAGTAGACATCCCTGAAACCTAGAGGATGTTGTTAAGTCAAAATTGGTCTAAGGCCCTTAACGGGTATTTCTCTACGGACTTCTCCTACTTGTGGCTCCCCTAGAAGGGGAAATCAAATCAAATATGGGTGGAGAGTGAACCTAGAATGAAACATGCCCTCACCAAAGTTGGGAGGGAAAATGAAGTCCTTTCCTCTAAATCCTCTCCCAAGGTGTACCGACCACTAGAGATCCTAACATTTGATTTTACTCCCAAGGAGGATCCCATAGTCACTCATCAAATTTAGGACTTGGATGAGAAATTGAAGGGTGAGGTAAACTCACAAGGTAACATGGAAAATCCGACCACAATCTTGTCTAGCACTTGGTGCCAGGTACATTATCAAAAGCACTCTGAACTAGAGTGTGAGCCTTGTATTGTTGCTGCTACCTGCCACATCAATGACCTCCAGGAGAAATAACATAAAGCTGATTCACCTAAACCAAGTAATCCATCCAGCGGTATGCCTAAGGTGCCACTTGTCTGGGAATCCAAAAAAGAGGCTTCTCCAGAGGAAAACCTCACCCATGCACCATCTGATCCAGAGGAATCACCTCCCAACCCTACCAAAATTAATCCAAATGCCACTTCACCTTCCCTAGCCTAGAAAAAAAACAACGGCTTGTGGATCCTGAATTTTGACGGATCTCGGTCTAAACAAGGCTGCGGGGCCAGAGTGGAACTGATCAACCCGTGGGGGAAATCCTTCCTCACATCCTACAGGTTTCAGTTTAACTGCACCAATAATGTCACGGAGTATGAGGCTTTGGTCCTTTGACTCCTGTTCACATTAAGAAAAGGGATCACCCGCCTCTAGGCAATGGGTAATTCAGAGTTGATTGTAAAACAGGTCCGGAGCCAATATACGTGTCATGAAAAAAGGTTGGCCACATACTGCAACCAGGCATGGAGCCTAATTAAATACTTTGATGCTTTTTCCATTGAGCTTATTCCCCAAAAACATAACTATGTTTTGGATGCCCTTGATTTGTTTGTCAGCACCCTCAAGCTGATGGCTGGCTCCCAGCTCCGAAAGTTGTCTGCTGAATTGGTCTCCACCCAGTCTATCCCAGGTAATATCACCCACATTCAATTTTTTGAGGATGACCAACATATTTTGGCCTTCATGGCCAATGTTGGAGTCTTCGAGGACCAGATAGTGGAAGAAATGGATCATGATAATATCGAGCAGGGTGAAGAAGACAATGGGATCATCAACCTACCCAACAACACCATCCCAAAGGGGATGGTAGCTCTAGAACGCATCTTTGATTTGGATCCCCGGGGCCAAGATAAGATATCATCCTTGTCTAAGGGAGGAAAATTTGAAAACGTTAACATCGACAAGGCTGATGAAGAAAAATTTGTTCATATTGGCACCTCTTGCTCCCCAGAGGAGAAGGAGAAGATTCTCGCGGTTCTCCAAGAATACATTGACATTATTTCTTGGGGGTATGAGGATCTTAAAACCTATGACACATCCATCATGACTCATACTATCCCACTAAAACTAGATGCCAAACCCTTCCAGCAAAAGTAGAGGTCGGCAAACCCATTGATCGAACCTCTAATTCACCAGGAGGTTTAGAAACCACTATCAACTTGGGTTATCTTTCCTATCCAGTACACAACATGGGTTTCCAACCTCATCCCCGTGTAAAATAAGAATGGTGAGATCCACTTGTGTGTGGATTTTTTCAATTTACACACGGAATCCAAGAAATAAAATCAACCTCTCCTGTGGCTAGATGAGGTACTACAAATTATTAATGTTTCTCAAATGATGTCCTTCCTAGCTGGGTACTCTAGATATAACCAAGTTATGGTTATATTCAAGGATAGAGACAAAATGACGTTCACCACCAAGTGGGGAACATTTACATATCTGAGAATTCCCTTTGGCCTCATCAACATGGGGGCCACATTTCAAAAGTCTATGGACATATGGATGGTTTAACAGTCTCTTCCCGAGATAGCTGTGATCATTCTACCCACCTCGCCCATATTTACGAGAGATGTCACTGGTATGGTATCTCCCTCAACCCTAAGAAAGGCATATTCAAGGTCACTGAAGGGAAGCTTCTTAGGAGTATAGTCTCTCAGAAGGGGATATCCATTGGCCCCAAGAGAGTTGAAGCACTGCTGAATTTACAAATGTCCAACAGCAAAAAGGAAATGAGATCTTTCTTCGGAAAGATAAATTTTGTCTAGCGGTTCATAACTGGATTCGCTGAGATTGTTAAACCACTCAATGAAATGATGAAGAAAGATACCAAGATCGAGTGGAGCCCCAAAGTGAAGTGAGTGTTTTCCCAGATCAAGCAAACCATAGCGGAGGCCCCAGTCCTGGCAAGTCTGTACTATTCCCTCCCATTTCATATATACTCCTTCACTTCACCATATTTTGTAGCTGCAGTCCTACCCCAAAAATTTGAAGGGGAAGAACGACCCATTTCTTTCATGAGCTCCCCATTTAAAAATGTCAAAGTCTGATATACACCTTTGGAAAAGTAGGCTTTTTATCTAGTCCGGGCCGTGAAGAAATTCCAGCACTATATTCTCCAGAGAAAAGTGCATGCTATCATTTCGGAATAGGCTGTTAAATATTTACTACTGTAGAGTGAACTGGGAAAAAAATGGGAGAAATGGATAGCCATCCTCCAAGAGTATGATCTCAAGATGCAACTAATGAAGATAGTTCGAGGCTAGGTACTATGTAGAGCGATGGTGGAAGTAACTCTAAGCATTGAATGCCAAACTTATATGATGGATTCCATCACTCAAGACCCATGGTATGCCAACCTGGTATGCTTGTTACTCAATAAAAGATGGCTGAAGGGGCTTCCCCCAAAAAAATGTCGTGCCTTGCGACTGAAAAGGCGTGCATTTCATGATAAAAAATAGAACTCTTTTCTGTAGGAACTTTGAAGGGATTGACCTCCAGTGTATAGATAAGGAACAAGCTACCAAAATGATAGAAGAATTCCATGGGTAGTTCAGAATCGGGCATGGATCAAATGATGCCACCACCCACCAACTTCTTCAGGCTAGATACTACTGGCCCTTCATCTTCAAAGACATCTACACTCATGTGAG
Source organism: Thuja plicata (assembly GCA_018584345.1). NCBI lineage: Eukaryota > Viridiplantae > Streptophyta > Pinopsida > Cupressales > Cupressaceae > Thuja > Thuja plicata. The sequence goes on along the minus strand of MU225685.1, from coordinate 1,794,304 downwards.
GAAGTGTCACACTTGCCAAACTGTTGCCCATCATGAGCGAAATCTGGCCATGCCTTTGCAGCCGGTCTTTGAATTTTGACCCTTCACCCAATAGGCATTCAATTTTATTAGGGAAATCAACCCCAACTCATTCACCAACCACCGATATATCCTGATTGTGACTGATTACTGCACTCAGTGGTTTGAAGCAATTACAAGCAAGAACAACACGACGGATGCGGTTATCAAATTCTTGGAAGAAAATATAGTCACCAGATTCATAATGCCCTTCACTATAGTATGTGACAACGGTCTGGAATTTTCTTCAGTGTGGTTACTAGAATGGACCTATGAGAGGAAGATCAGCCTAAAGTTCTCCAACAACTATTATCCACAGGGTAATGGTGTGGCTGAATCTACTAATAAAAATTTGTTGGAGGTGATCAAACATTTGCTAGAACAGAACCCTCAGGACTAGCACCAAAAGCTTAGGTTCTCTCTTTGGATGGACTATATCAGGATCAAGGAAGCCCTGGGGACTTCCCCATTTCATCTGGTTTATGGCCAGAATCTTGTGTTCCCTATCAAATTACAAATATCAATTTTATAGTTTATTCAGGAATTTAACAATTGGGACAATATTATGGAGGTTTGGCTCTTGAACCTGGTAAGAATGGATGAATAAAGAGATGCGGCACTAGAAAATTTTGTATGTCATCAAGCAGTCATCAAATGATGGTTTGACTAGAGAGCCCAATACAAAGCCTTTCGGGTTTTAGACCTAGTCCTTCTGTGGGACAAAGCCCGGGGAAACAAGAGGAAAGCACACTAAATTTCAAAGGCTCTGGCTTAGACCATATATGATTTCTAAGATCCCTGAGACTAATACTTATCACCTTAGTACCATGACCAGAGAAGCCATCCCATTGCCTGTCAATGGACAATTTCTTATACACTACTTCGAATGACGCGGGTGGTAAGATTTCTCGAAGTTGTATTATATGTGAAATGTTTTCCCACTTGTAAATATCTTTTCTCGGTGCTCCTTGGGAGTGCCTTTCCTTGTAAATAAGTTGTCCATGGTCTTCTGGGGCTGCCTTCTTTCCTTTTTTATTTTGTCCTTGGTTTCCTTTTTGCTTTGCGTCTTATTTTTTGGGTTCCTGTCATGTTTCCCCCTTCTTATAGATAGGTATGCTTGGCATGACATCTAGTCCCTAGAACGGTACCTTGTGCATTTTTGGTAGTCCAAAATCTATTGTTAGCATGGTGGAATTTATCCGCGCTTTAGAGTTATTTTGTGCGTATGGTTAAAGTTTATGGGTACTCTTCATCAAATTCATATCTTAAAAGTCTTGACATCGGTTAACAAAAAATCTAAGAAGCAAGTAATCTCATGGTCGTTGAGGGAAAATCGGTTGCACTGGTTATTAGCTAAGTTTGAAAATCATAAAAATATCCCAGGTCTGGAATGTCTCTCCTATTCAGCAAATTAAAATAGATGGCAAGGTGAAAGGAGTACCGCCATAAAAATTAGCTAAGCTTAAGGTTCAGGGTGAAAGAAGTACCACATTCCCCATCTTCGAAGGAAAAGAAAAGAAAGAAAAACTGAAGAATAGAGAATTTCAGTATCTGGGGGATCATGCATGATGTAATTATTTTGGTTCAATATATTCAGTGCCTCCTCTCGGTTACTCCCGGAAGTCATCGGCTTGATTTTATTTCAAAGCACACACTTCACAACTGATGAAAGATCGAAGGATTCAATCAATGATGAGTCAGATCTTCTCAGACACCTCTCGTCTTGCAAGAGGAATACTCCAGGTAAAGGTGAGTCCTGATTATTCTAACCAGAGATTCTGTAGTTCTCAAATGCACTAAGGCATTCATCCCAGTGAGTCACCATTTGTTATGCCCTACATACCCGTCTCTACATTTTGTGGAAAAAATGTCAGGTCCCCCTTTTTTCTTTTATTCTTCCTTGGTTTCTTTTTGTTTTCTTTTTTTTTCCCCAGCCTTTGCCTCCGCGGGGATAGTGTTGTGTTCCTTTTTGGTCTCCCTTGCTCTGAGGCCCGGTCCCAGAGTGTTTTGTTTTATTTATGCCAGTCGGATTTTCAGACTCCAGGATTCTTCACCATTATTCCTTCTTTAGTTTAAGGGTGTGATTATGAATAATCCCTGGGCCCAGAGTCTAGAGGTTTGCCTTTCTTAGGATTTGCAGAAAGAAGCGGTATGTTTTTACCCTAGGGGTATAAATAGAGTTTCACTAGTCATTGTTACATTAACAATGAACAAATTACCCCAGAGCGATTCAAAGCGATTAGAATGATTTAAACAGTAGCTAAGTGTGATTGGTTCGCAAAGCTTAAAAAGTGCCTGACACTGACTAGAAGTCATGTGTTTGTGGTGATTTGAAGCCATTCATTTGTAGAGCACCTCGCATGCTAGTTCTCTTGCATATCTCATTTCTAAGGTAGGCCTTTCTGGTTCCTCTTTTCTTTCTAGTTTTGTTTTGGGTTTCTTTCCTTTTGTTTATTTTCTCTATTTTATGTTTCGTTCCTTGTCGTCACTTCCCATTGGTGGGATGGATCTGCTAGAGGGTTGTCCACCCTCTGTGCAGTTGTAAACAATGTAATCTTTGTACATTGTGTAGATTTTGTAAATTTTCGTCAGTTTGTAAGTAGCTGGAAGAAGGTTCATTTCTAGGTCAGTCTATAGATTTTTCTTTGGCCCTCTATGCATAAGCATTCGTAGACTGTGTTTGCATATAAATTATGTGCATTTCTATAAATCCCCCTCATCTGGTGGCAAGCTCACCATACCCTTCTGCATGTGATCAAATGTCAATCTTTCCCACCTGGTGCCTGTGAATTCAAACTCGACACCTGGCCTGATTGAGTTTGTAGGTTTTATCTCTCCTCTGTCATCTCCTCTTTGATGGAGAGGTTTAATTCCCCATGTGCAAGCATTCAAAACTGGCCCAAGTGGCATGTGTTCCCTTGAATGTTAGGATAGTTGTTTCCTTTAATGTCATTAATCTCTTTACTGCATGACCACGTGATACCCCATAGAAGCCTAGTATGACTAATTGCTTGTCATGTCAATAATGGTCAGTTTTTCAGACTCTAGGTCCCACGTTCCCCTTTGACATTCACTTCATTCACCGCATGAGCCATAATCTCTGGGAATTGATCAAATTCCAAACAAGTCATTTTATTTAATATATTTTTTGGTTTTGATGCAAACTAACACCTTTCGAGGAACAGATGAGAGGTGGTGATGAAACCCCTGGGCCCAGAATTCTATTGCATTTTATCCATATTGACGGTTGTCCACTCTTGCAGGTTGCCTATAAAAACACAAATCCATCATGTCTGAAGCATCTTTTCCTCTTGGGAGTCCAAAACTCCCTACCACTTCAACTAGGGAAGCTGCCAAGACCAAGGCCGAGAAGGCCTTAGAAAAGCTTCCACTGACCGCAAAATATTTGAAGGTTGGCACTATTCTGGGATCTAAAGTAGATTCCAAGTTACATATGATCACTGACACAAGTGTCAGAGCATGGGTACAATTGTAGGCCTTGGTAAAAATGATGTTTATTCAATGCAAGGCTAGAGCTCTAATGGCACTAAATGTGGCAACCTCTAGAATCGTCAAAGTTGCATGCTTCCCCTGCTCAATGCAGGCTGCAGAGCTTATTCTTACATTGGCAGAACACTACAAAATAGCCATCCAAGCTGTTATTCTTGTCACCCCTCCTCCTTTAGGCTACCCAATTCCCTTAGTGTCTCTAAATGTTGCAACATTCACTTTGGGACTAGGGATCCCCCAGTTCTCCAATTCTACTGTTATCACCCGGGCCTTGGCATTACATGAGTTCGAGAAGGTTCCACAGATGGCCCAATAATACCTCAACACCAATTGGCTCAAGACCCCAAGGAAATATTATAGAAAGATGAACTTGGAGATCCCCCACACAGAATTCAAAGAAAGCATATAAATGGGGATCATCTCCTTGTGCAGGGTCTTCGGAGAATCACATGCCCAGGAATTTTCAGCATGGATGTATTACTTTCTGTTTGGTATCACCTCCACTGAACAGACTTTTGATTAGGAAATTATTATTTCCAATCATGTGGACTCAATCCATAACCTGGGGTTTACTCACTGTCGGCATCCTCGGGACCATTTCCCACAAATTCAATGCTCTGTGGAACCATTTCCCACAAATTTAATGGGAGGTTAGTTTCCCCAATATTTGGAGAGTAAACAACACCTTCATTTATTATAACATTCTTACACCCACATGGGATGTCGGTTACCAGCTTTCAAAGGAGACGATGACTCTGGTCAGTTCTTATGTCCATTACTTCATCTAATTTCAACAACATTCCTACATTTGGGTGACCAAATTCTCTGGAAAACCTTACCTATTTCCCAAGAATATTGGGGATAGGATTATTCTTTTGGAGTATTGCAAGAAGATCCTAAAGCTCCACACTCTTTTTGGCCTCAAGAAGGTCACCAACATTCCTTTCCCAATCACCTGTGGGAACTACACTTGCAGCCTTGTAGCGGCGAAAGAAGCCGATGGCGAATTAAAATGTCTAGGGCTAGCCAAATTTTACTTGGCATGGAAGAACTTTGATCCACTTGACAAGATAGATTTGGCATTGCCCCAGGTGTCAAACCTCCATGAGCCTCACATGGAGGATTTTTGGGCAGACTTTCAGGATGATTTTGAAGTTCAGAATCGACACTTTGTTAGAATGACACAAGGTATTATGAAGCATCTCAAGCTTTAGACCTTTTCCAAGCACTTTTCAGATACCGGGTTCATGGAATAACCACAGTACAAGGCTCAGGGAGTGGACAAGATAGCTCTCCCTCTGGTGGATTGGGACACCCCAGAATTCCCAGCAATTGAGGACATCACCCATGATGTGATTGAATATAGTCATGCATATTTTTCAAAGGTATGTCCAAAGAAAACCCGTAGAATTGGCCCATTTTTGTAGGGATCTGCTTCCAAATCTGGAACCTCCAGGCAAGGCGGGGACAAAGGAAATAGAAATGTTGATACCCCAGCTCGGGTCCCATCTATAGTTTCAGTTCCCATTATGGAACAGGTGCACCTTCAGCTGGCGGCATCCCATCAGGTGAAGGAAGAAATAAACACTCAGCTTGGCATCCCAGTCACTCCGACAGTACCTTCCCTCCCTTCTAACTCCCCTTCACTTGCAGAACTTATAGTTCGGGCAGTGGGGACGGGAGTGGATGATGAAAGTGTGGCCATTTTGGATGTCAGACCCCCACTAGTGAAAGGTAGAAAGAAGCAAAAAAGAAATATCCCTCCACCAAAGGCAGATATAGATCTCAGGATGCCAAACATCCCCCAGGTGGAGGTTATCCCAGACTCCCTTGAACTAGGGAATCCCCCGGAGACCTCCACTCTACACGATGATTTTGATGACATCTTTGGGACTTATGAACTTGTAAATTTGTAGGGAGAGATAGGAAAAGTGGTGGTGGGAATTACCGCACAGGAAGTAGAAACAATCCCCAATGAAGGGGAGATACCGGAGAAAGAAGTTGTCACAGAACAAGAGGTCTAGGAAGAAAAGGAAAAAGAGAAAGAACAGGTGGACATCCCTAATTTTCAATAGATACTGGTCCCAGGGACAAAGATAGGAGAAAAGAGGAAAGTGCAATATTAACAGCCAGCTTTGGCTGAGGGAACCAGACCTTCAGGAGTAACCATAACCTTAGCCTCCATGCTCCAAATGCCTCTGACCACCCGGGGTAGTCCTTCACTCCATGTGGTAAGTGGTAGCATTTGGCAAGGTGATCCCTATAATCCTACTTTTGGATCCAGTTCAGACACCTTCGCCACCTCTAGAAGATACAACAATGGAGGAGAATGTCTCGGTAGAGGATGCCAGAGAACAAAAAAAATAGTTGCAAAATGAGGATGAGAACCCTAAAAATATGGATGTTGATTCCACCAATACTGCTAAGGATGGGGACGTTGAGGCAACAGATATTGATACCATTAAGGTGGATGGTGTAGGAGATCCTGAGAACAAAGAGAAAGAGTCTGAAGAGACTATAACCATAGGGGATGAACAACCAAACCCTAGAGAAGACCCAAACAATCAAGCCCTATCAGAAAGATCGCTCCCACCACCACAATGGTTGGTGGATTCAAAGAAGAGAAAGGCCCCAGTAGCAGAAAAATTCCATCTCTCCCTGGCCGATATGATGGCCCAGAGTCAAGGGATTCCCAAGCTGAAGAAGGCCCATAATCTCCATTCCATTTGGATAGGTCCAGGCAGAGATATAGTCATGGTCATTGTGACACCTCCCCCAGACAAAGAGGAAGCAACGATAAGTGCTACAGAGTATATAGTTACAGAGGTACCTCTAGGGAAGAAGGACAAGCAGGGTGAATTGGACCTGCTAAAAGAGTTAGCTGGGCAATTGAGGCCCAATATGATAAACAAGCCTAGATACTGAAGGAGGAAAAGGAAAAGAAGACAAATCTCTACGGGCTTCTAACAGATTTAGCACAACCATTAACTTCAATTCCTTTGGAATCTTCTACATCTGGAACACTGCTCCCATAGGGTGACATTGACACGCTGAGGAACATGAAGATGAAAGTGCATGGAGTGGATGACTGGGTAGCCGAGAAGGTAGGAAATGTCTGGCATTTCTTGACAACAACACTCCCAGATCTTCATATGGCTGGTAACATCTTGCATCATGTTAAAGGAGCCATTTCTCTATGGGAGGGAGAAATGAAACAATATGAGGCGTGGATGAGCGAGTTAGGAGAACTTGTGAATCTCAGGGAGGAAACCATCATAGAGATGGGCAGTTTGGGAGAGGATTCTTTTGATTTTATCCAGGTCTAAGACTCCATAATTGATCTCAAATTTGAGATTAGCAAGCAACTGGTAGCGGTCTTGAAAGAAAAATTCCCAGAAGTAGAATATTCTTTGAATTTATATAACGCTTTTGTCAGAAGGGTTTCAGGATTCGATCCCTTCAGTATAGATACATGTACCCCAATGGACTATGTTGTGGGAAATTTTGATGAATTAATGGAGTCACAATACCAATCCCATGGAGATTTTGATGGAGCAAAAATGTCACGGTTATCCCGCATGATGCTCCGAGCCCATGATGCAGAAAAGATGGCCGCAGAATTAGAGGCGGCTAATTTTTACTAGGCATGCATCAAGGACATTGACGAAGAGGGAATTCCCTAGCTTTTAGAAGCATACAAAACATACACGGCACAATAAAGTTCTTCAGACTTCGGAGATTCTCACTAGCAGGGTGCAAGTTTGTAAATTCTTTGTTCTTTGAGTGTAAGCTCCCAGACTCTGAAATTATGGCTCCAAAATTTTGTATTCTTTCGATGTGATCCATGTTTAGGTTCCCTGGAGCCGACCGATTATTGTCAATCAGTTAATAAGGGGTCAGCAGGTAGGTGATCCTGATAAGGCATATCAGACGGAGGGATGGCTCTAACACGTGAATCTTCTGAGGTTCCGCTCCCACATTTACTACCTGGTGCATCAAAGATAGTGAGATGCAATCTGCATTTATGAGGCATGTTTCCTTGGATACTGGAAAGATCAAATTTCCTCTATTAATACCCTGACACTCTTCTCTATGTCAATTCTTCTAGCTTTCACTTCTTGTATTCTTCCTCTGTCTTCTCAGACCTCTGCTCTGTTCGAGGTGATTTTAAGTGGTGCAGGTAGTACCGGCCACTGGATAATGTATTTTATATGTTGAGTGTATAGTTAGACTAGGGTAATTTTAGGGAAACTATGTGTATAAATAAGAAGTCTGACCTCATAACAAAGGTCAGAGAAATTGATGATTTTTTAGTCCAGCAAATAATAGAAAATAGCTTTTCATTTCCAGTTGTTTTAGGAGTTCAGTGCTCAGTAGTTCTTGATAGTTTAGAATGCTCCCTTGGAGCCATGGATGTATACACCAGTGATGCTAGAACACTTTAAGTTAATGAAGAAGGAGGAACATCTTGTGACTACTTGTTATGTGTTTTTTCTAATTTTAGAGTTCACAGACATATTTTGTGATGTATGTTTCTAATTTCCTTTTCCCTAATGTTTTGTTTAGATTAATGATCTCATTTCCTCCTATTGAATATGTATGAATTGCTAGTTCTGTATGTATTCAGTATTTAGTGTAGTTATTACATTGGAGCATTGTTGATGTTTGAAACATGTTGCATAACTATAAGTAGAAGTAATAAAGTCTAACTCTCACCTATCTTTTGAAATTTATTTGGTAAACATAACATGCTTGCAGGAAACCCCATCCCCATTGCTGAAATCCCCGAAGAAGATGAGTAAAACCAACTATCCCCCCAAACAAATAGTTTCCTGTCCAACTTAGCTTCCCTATACCATTGAGACCCGACACCTAGGTGCTTGAAGGCCTAGAGAATTTATTCTCTAAAAATCCTTTACAGACGTAGTTGGCCGGTACCCGGTGACAACTTATCAGTGTTGGAAGAACCGCTCACAAAGTCCCGTTAATAGATTAAAGATTTGTAAGTATATGTGATGGATTGTGATTGATGTTTACTTGTTATAGGTACCCTGTGTATCTTAACAAAGGGTTATATAATTATTTGTATGATGGAAAGCCTTAATTGGTCAACCTAGTAGTAGGAAAGCTTAATTGGCCGACCTAATGAACTATTGTTAAAGGGTATATATGAATGATCTTTTCTGGTGGAGAAGATGTGGTAGAGAATAAAGGATAGAGATGTGTGGAAGCTGTGAAGCTTGTTGACTACTGGATATAGAGCAGATTTGATGATTGTTATACTTCATTAGAACTGACCAAGCAAAGACAGTTGCTGTCGGACAGTTCACTTGATTGTGTATTTTCTTTACAAACTTTATTCAAATTGTAAATCCTTGAGGGTGGCTATAACCTTCTTTGGGAATTGTGCCTTGGCAGTGAGCCAACTATTTTCTTTGACTCCTAACAGGGCCTGTCTCCTAACATGGACTATGTACTATAATATTGTAACAAGCTCCTAACAAGGCTAATATATTTTAACAAGGATACTATACTCTCAGTACATTATTTGTGGGTGTTAATTCCCACCAGGGTTTTACCTTTAATAGGGTTTCCTTGACAAAAAATATTATGTTATGGTGTTGGTATTTACTGTGTTATCATTTACTTTTGCTGATATGGTTTATAAAGTTTAAAGTTTAATAATCTATACTACAACTGTTTCAGCCCCCCTCTCATTTGTCTTGTGGACTTTTATTCCTAACAATTGGTATCAGAGCTACTGGTCCTTAGAGAGAGAGTTTAATAGATCTAGGTGATCCTGAAGATGACTTACTACAGGAAGGATAGTCTAAAGTTTGATCCTAAAAACTTTGACAATTGGAAGAACAAGATGAGAACACATTTTCTATACATCTGGGAATTGATTACTGGATGATCACAAAGAAGAATGAAAAGATAGCGACTGAGCATGAGTTAGAAAAGGCTTCTGAAGATAAGAAGAAGTTATTTTCATGCAATATGATTGCAAGGGAATATTTGATCAGTGCTCTTTCAGAAGGAGAATTCACTGAAGTAAAAGACTTGGACTCTGTACATGAGATCTGGACAAGACTGGAAGCATTATATGTTAGAGACAAGTTTACAAAGCAAGCAAAGTTACAGAACTGGAAGACAAAGATGGAATCACTGAAGATGAAATAAGATGAGAACATTAGGGCATATGCACAGAGAATTACTAAAGTGGTTATTGGCATTAGAAACTCTGGAGGAACTTACAGTGAGGAAGAAGTGATTGCAAAGATACTTAGATCTTTGACACCTGTATACAGAACCAAAGTACGAGCTATAGAGGAAATTATATGTTTGACACCGAAATTCACCAGATAAATGTTGATTGGAAAGATAACTACATTTGAGTCTGTGGAATTGGGAGACACTTTACCTAAAGTTGAGTCAGCATTCAAGGTAACCATGCATAAGAACAAAAAGACCTTATCTAGAAATGCAACCACTAGCAGTAGTGACATAAGATAAGAGCTTGGAGCTTATGCTGATGAATGGGAACATATACAGGAGGAATAAAGAAAGATAGATGAAGTTGTGGCACTGATTGCTAGAAGAAAAAAGAGAGGTAAGGGTAAATTTGAAGGAAAATTACCTTTGAAATGTTTTTCATGTAACAAGATTGGTCATTTTGCATCTAGATGTCCTACAAGAGTTCCAAAGCACAAACCTAAGTTTCTCAAGTCTAAATATTCAAAAGACAAGGAATATTATTATGCTAGTGAGGGTACATCAGATGATGATGATGGTGACTATGATGAAATTGGATTTATTTCTATTAAGGATGATGTACCTATGCATGAAGAAAAATCTTTAATATCTCGAGTTGAAAAGAAATATGAATGGGTTATAGACAGTGGTTGTTCACATCATATGACTGGAGATGACTGGAGATGAAACAAGTTTATAAGTTTGAAAAGACATGATGGAGGTGTTGTTATATTTGGTGACAATACTCCTAAGCTTATTATTGGAGTTGGGTCTATCTCTTTGGATGGAGAGACTAACACTGACAATATATTACTTGTTGATGGACTTAAGCGTAATTTGTTGAGTGTTGGATAGCTAGTGAACAAGGGTTATCAATTGAACTTCATCAATGGGAAATGTTCTATCAAGAGTAAAATAGGAGACCTAATCACATCTAGTACTAAATCCAAAGGTAATGTATTTGAATTGAACACATATGAAGCTTCTTGTTTTATTGCGAAGGTTGATGATAGTTGGTTATGGCACAAAAGATTTTGTCATGTTAACTTTGATAACATTGTGAAGGAAAGTAAAACCAATGCAGTAAGAGATCTACCTAAGATTATAAAGCCATCTAACACTATGTGTAGAGAATGTGTTATGGGGAAGCATACTAGAAGCACTTTTAAAAGAAAAGCATATTCAGCAAAAGAGAAGTTGGATTTGGTACATACAGATCTATGTGGTCCTAAATGAACAAGATCATACTATGGTGAAAGGTACTTTATACTATTTGTTGATGAATTTTCTAGAATGATGTGGGTTACATATTTAAGAGATAAATCTGAAGCATTTGACAAGTTCAAGTTATTCAAAGCAAAATTCAAGAATAAATCAAGTTTAAACTTGAAGTGTTTGAGATCAGACAAAGGAGGAGAGTTTACATCAGAACTATTTAATGTATACTATGAATAAAATGGAATAAAAAGATAGACTTCAGCCCCTAAAACTCCACAATAAAATGGGACAACAAAGCGAAGAAATAAAACTATATTAGATGTTGCAAGGACTATGTTGTTGGAAGGAAATGTGTGACATGTTCACTGGAGAGAAGCAGTTGGGACTGTTGTGTACACACTAAACATAATTTGGATCAGAGAAGGTGCAAATAAAACTCCTTATGAATTATGGTTTAATCATACACCTACTGTGAAATATTTCATAATATTTGGAAGTAAATGTTATATTAAGAGAGATGATGAGATAGGCAAGTTTGATGCTAGAAGTGATGAAGGAATCTTTCTTGGCTATTCCACTAAGAGTAAAGCTTATAAATGTTTCAATCTGAGATTGAGGAAATTGATTGAAAGCGCCAATGTGAGGATAGATGAAAATTTTCAGATTCATGAAAGGATATATGATTATGGTCAGATTATAGAAACAAAAGAGGTTACTGCTGAACCTGAAGAATCTTTGATGATTGACGATGAGATTGAAGATAAATAGACTGAAGCTACTGAGATATTGAAGATACCAAGGTATGTTAAGAAGAACCATAATAAAGATCAAATTATTGGTGATGCAAGCAAAGGCATGATGACTAGATCTAGAGTTAGAGATGAGATCTATTTGATTTCCCAAGTTGAGCCAAAGACTACTAATAAAGCATGTAGAGATGAATCTTTGACTAAAGCCACGGAAGAAGAACTAAAACAGATAAAGAAAAAAAATACTTGGGAATTGGTTCCAAGTACTAAGAACAAAAATGTGATTGGAACTAAATGGGTTTTCAAAAACAAGATGGATGAGGAAGGAACAGTGGTAAGAAACAAGGCTAGTCTAGTATGTAAAGGCTACTCACAAAAACAAGGAATAGACTATGAAGAAATATTTGATCCTGTTGCCAGATTGGAAGCTGTGAGATTATTCCTTGCTTATGCTGCACATAAATACTTTAAGGTTTATCAGATGGATGTGAAGTCAGCATTCTTGAATGGTGATTTAGAAGAATAAGTTTACATTGAGAAACCTGATGGTTTTCCTTTGACAGATGATGAAAACATGGTTTGCAGACAAAAGAAAACATTGTATGGATTGAAACAAGCACCAAGGGCATGGTATGCAGGACTGGACAAATATCTACTTCGTCTTGGTTTCAAGAAAGGTAATGTAGATAGTAATTTATACTTAAGAACTAAAGAATATGGAATCTTGATTATAGAAGTTTTTGTTGATGATATCATTTTTGGAGGCAATGATAAGATGAGTAAGAAGTTTTCTAAAGAAATGGAAAATGAATTTGAAATGTCAATGATTGGTGAGATGAAATTTTTCCTTGGTTTGCAAATTAATCAGAGTAAGAATGGCATTTTTGTATCTCAGACTAAGTATCTTAAAGAAATGTTGAATTTTTTTGGAATGGAAGATTGTAAACCTGTTGGAACACCTATGGTTACAGGAAACAAACTGACTAATAGCGATGAGACTCAAAGTTTTGTTTAGACTAAGTATAGATCGATTATTGGAGGTCTACAATATCTAACACACACTAGACCAAATATTACCAATGTAGTTGGAATCATGGATAGATATCAGGCAGATCCTAAAGAAACACATTTTGCTACTATGAAAATAATTTTTAGATATTTGAAAGGGACAATAGAATATGGATTATGGTATGAAAAATCTGATGATTTTACATTGCAAGATTTTACTGATGTTGATTGGGAGGTAATGTGGATGACATGAAGAGTACAAGTGGTGGTGCATTTTTCCTTGGGAAAGGCTGGTTTCTTGGTTGAGCAAGAAGTAGAACTATATTGCTCAATCTACTGCTGAGTCATAATATTGTTGCTGCAATAAATTTCACACAAGTTGTTTGGATGAAACAAATGGTGGAAGACATTGGAATACCTTTCAAAGAGCCAGTGGTTATACATTGTGATAACACTAGCATAGTAAACATGTCAAAGAATCTTGTAATGCATTCAAAAACTAAACATATTTCTATTAAGTATCATTTCTTGAGGGAGAAGGTAGCAAATAAAGAAACCAGACTGGAGTACATTAGCACAAAGGAACAGATAGCGGATATATTTACCAAACCTTCGCCAAAAGATGCTTTTGAATATCTCAGAGGCATGCTTGGGGTGGTGGCCCCTCCTAGTGATAACTAATTGATGCAGATATGCATCAATCCAGTGGTTTTTAGAGCTATATCACTCTTTGGACTTGATGTATGGATCTACTCCTTAGGGGGAGTGATCGCAGGAGAACACTATGGAGTACATTTAGGTGATCTTGCACCTAATTGTTGTACATGGAGATTTGAAAAATCTACACCTTACAAAAGACTATAGATGAGTTATGGCACCCTTTTCCATTACTGCCAAAGGGGGAAGGAATCTATGTGAAAATCTCTACTATTTTTGGGAGATTTGTGTTGAAGATATTAAGAAGATTGTATTAAGACAGAGTAATTTTGGGTTGATGAATATGGATTTTCCCATATGTTTCCATCAATGCCAAAGGGGGATATTTTTGGATGATATCAGTTTTGGTTACTAATCATGCTATTGATATTCATGTTTTGTCAGTGATGTCAACATATATTTCTGTGGAGAAGATAGACTGGCTACTTGACTCGAAGAAGTGTACTAACACTATACAAATGATTCAGAATGATTGAAGTTGGATTTTAGCATAAGGATGTGTTTGGACCTTATTCTTAAGGGCGCTTGACTTAATGTTACATATTGTGGATGTTACAGTTAATTTGGTGAAGACTGGTTTTCTAGACTGTAACTGTGATTCTAGACAGAGCAGGTCTCTGTGTTTCTGGTATATCTTTATGGTGAAGATATTTCAGATGATATGAGCTTACTAGTGGAGATCTGACATATGTTAGAGTAATGGGTTGAGTTCGATTGTTGTTTTTTTACTGGTGATGTCAGCTGTGGCGTGTATTATTGAGAAGACCTATTTACTGGCCAACTTCAGACATGTAGCATGTGAAATTAATTATGAGCATGGATTGTAGATCTGGAATTATATGTGATGGATTGTAATTGATGTTTACTTTTTATAGGTACCATGTGTATCTTAGCAAGGGGTTATATAATTATTTATATGATGGAAAGCCTTAATTGGCTGACCTAATGAACTATTGTTAAAGGGTATATACGAATGATCTTTTCTGGTGGAGAAGATGTGGCAGAGAATAAAGGATAGATATGTGTGGAAGTTGCAAAGCTTGTTGGCTGCTAAATATAGAGAAGAGTTGATGATTGTTATACTTCATTGGAATTGACCAAGCAAAGACAGTTGCTATCATACAGTTCACTAGATTGTGTATTTTCTTTACACACTTTATTCAGATTGTAAATCCTTGAGGGTGGCTTTAAACTTCTTTGGGAAGTGTGCTTTGGCAATGAGCCAACTATTTTATTTGACTCCTAACATGGTCTGTCTCCTAACAGGGACTGTGTACTATAATATTGTAACAAGCTCCTAACAGTGCTAATATCTTTTAACAAGGATACTATACTCTCAGTACATTATTTGTGGGTGTTAATTCCCACCGGGGTTTTACCTTTAACAAGGTTTTCTTGACAATAAATATTGTTTTATGGTGTTGACATTTACTGTGTTATCATTTACTTTTGCTGATATGGTTTATAAAGTTTAAAGTTTAATAATCTATACAAAACTAATTCACCCCCCTCTCAGTTGTCTTGTGGACTGTTATTCCTAACATTCTTTGTATTTGAGTTTGGTTCCTCACTAGTATGAGTTGGTTCTTACTTCTTTGGATTAGGGGATTGGTGCTTCTATTAGGTTGGTTATACAAATCAGATTAGGGATTAGTGTCTCCTTCTTAGGTTGAAATTTCTATGGGCTAGCACTTACAAAATAATTATATAAGTTCTTTATAATTTTTTGATGTTGGATTTGGGTCCTATATCCAAGCACCTTTTCTCACCATGGTTTTTTCCATATGGATTTGCATTGATCTCTTGTATAATTGTCTTGATGATATTGTGATATATGGAAATGATTTTATTGTGGCACTAGTTTAAAGTTAAAATCCGTGTATACCACTTCACCTACCATCTTAGCATACATGTGTTCATAACATCCTTCTACAAACCTATCTACAAGAATGCCCTAATAAAACTTGATGTAGTTTTGGATATACTATTTAATTGAATAAGATCTATTTAATTAAATAAACACATAAACAAAAATAATAATAAGTGTACACACCAAAAGTAAATTTATAATATATTTATGTGATCTAAATCATATTCAATAATCAATATAAATGAAAAAATATATGTGCATTTGTGTTGTGTTCATGACAACAATCAAATACCTAAAATATTCTATTTATATCTATCCCCTTAAAATATTCTTTTTATTCAAGTAAGTTATATCAATTTTTTCATGATAGATTCTTGAAGAGATAGTGTACCATAGGTTTAATGTTGTGATCCTCCTTTCACAATTTTTATTGTTACTAAAATGAGATATTATACTAAATATTTTATACAAACTTTTGCATGAAATCCCCAAAAAGGTTGAAGAAGATATATTCTATATATATTTATGTTGGCCTCCAATAATATTAGGAATAATATGTTAGAATAAAATATCCAAGTAGAACTGATTATAATTAAGATTAAAATTTTAAAAAAACTATGGCATTAATTAAAGTAGGCTTTGTAGTAAGATGCTTTTGAAAGAATACTAGTGATCTTGTGCGCCTCCAAAATGATTCGAAATAAAAAAAAAGTAAAAAGTGAGTTTTTTCATGATGGAAGGTTACACACCACCTAAGATTATTTTACATCATATAATGTTTATCAAGAATGTAGCCATATAAACAATGCACCCACAAAACTGCATGTTTGAAATAACTATTATATTGGTAGTTCATGTACTTATGAAAATCAAGTTATTTTGAAATACACACATTCATTTATTTATAGAAGCTCTTTTTCTAACTCTTTGCATATCGTAATGCACCGCCTTGCTTAGATCTCTATAAGTTAGCTTATGTTTATTACTAGTAGTAATAAATAAATCATCTATCAACTTTTAAAAAAAAAAACTATATCATCAAATCATACAAATATTTATATTTAAACTAATAAGTCTTTCCACCAAACTCAACACATTTTTACTTATAGTATATATAGGAGATACCTTTAATATAATATGCACAAATTCTAAAAATACTCTATTTTTTTTATTATATTCTACATAGTAGAAATAGAAGTATAATTACTAATGGATGCTAAAACACCAAAATCCATGACCAATAGACATACACCCAAATACCTAGAAATAAAATCAATTTGACCAATAACATGATTAGTAGGCATCATTTAAGATCCAAAATGTTCATCAAGTTTTTTCATATGAATGTCTAGGATGCACTACAACATGGCCTTGTTAATAATACCAATTCCCTGTTACTTCTTAATTTTTGTTAAATGTATGGATCTATCTAGTAGATAGGGATATCAATTTATAAGCTTTTCGATTGATATGAATTCAATAGCTCTATTGTGGGGCTCTATGTTAATGTATGCATGCAACTAAAACTATACACATTATCCACATCTTGTACAAGTACTAACTATATATACATAAAATTTAATGAAGGTTGCATGCATAAAGGGAGCACTAGATTAGGTGTAACAAAATTAGCTAGACATTTCTATATTTTTTCCTAAGTCTAATTGAAGATATATTCAAAATCTATAGTTGTATCTATATTGCTCCAAATTGTTTTCCATACGAAGACTGGATAATAGGGATAACCAAAGCTTTAAATAGTAAGAGAAAAGCATGAGCCATCTCCTAGACGATCAATGATCTACCATAAACTTTGTACAATAGATACCATATTTCTTATATACTCTAACTTTGTCCCATCAAAGATGATACGATATATCCACATTATTAGCATTGAGATTCAACATATAATCATTATAACAAAACTTGGTCCTTATATAAATAATGAATACATGTAACTAGAAATCTAGGACACATCAAATGTAATTTCCACGGTTTGCAATTTCCACCATGACAAATACTCCCCACCTAGATTACTATTGTTTACCCTAAGTTCTCTAGTCGTGCATTTACTCCTTTACTTTTTTAACAATGAATATAAGTAACATGTCCTTTAAACCGAAGTTTAGAGTGAGCAGTATTTCAGACAGCAAATATCTTGTGTCTGTACCATTACTTTGTGGGTGAAAAATGACATTTGTGACTCTGATAATCTTGAAGAGGCGGCCTTATCACATCTACTCCTTGATTACCAACATCTTTTTAACAGGAAAATGCTTTGTAGTAAAGTTGAATAACAGCTACAAAATGCTTTGCAGTACAAATGCTTACTTTTCCAATGGAGATAACGACGTCCATACTTTGTTCCACTGTTTTCCATTATTGCATGGCATTGCATTACACCTTTTGTTTTTTCCAACTATTACTCTCTTGTTTATAAAAGCCAATCAATACTTTAGATTTAGCGGCTCTTTTGGCCATAATTTTCTTCTTATTTGCTATTCCACACATATATATAAAAGACCTCCCACAATGAAGATTCACCGCTCCTTTGTAGAAAGTAAAACTGCCCAATAAATGTCAACCTCAAGCACACCATAAAATCAATACACAATAATCACAGCAAAAGAAAACATCTGAATGAAAATAATTTTTAAAGAAACCATGACACACAAGCTGACCTTATTCTTAACCTAAGTCTTTCTGACAAAACACCATGTCCACCCACAAAGGAACATACGGACCTTGCGTGCAAATAAAAAAGATTTCAATATTTGCAGTGCTTCCCAAAAGCATTGCCCTAAGGAATATATATATACCAATATATTCCTCTTGTCTGGATGGACTGTCCGAAGGGATCCGCACTCACTATTATGTAAGGTAAAATGAAAGGTGTAGATGAGACCTTCTTTATCAATTAATACAAAGAAAATGATTTATGCTAAGCTTCTTCTCCATTAGAGGCCCCACAAGAATACCCACATGGCAGACATTTCACTACAAACAGTTCAACCAAATGCATTGTTTATTGTTTTGAAGCTTTAGAGAAGTTTACAACAATCCTGCACAATGTTTTAGGGACCACCATGAGAGCAAGAACTGGTACTCTTGTCATGGGTAGGAACAATTTTGTCAGAAGCCAATCAAGAATGTAAACCCTAATAGTTACAATAGTTGCATGCCCACTTTGAACATTTTCTGAGAAAGATGAGAATAAAAATGAACTACTTCATGGGTCAGTATAGACACATTCATTCCCTGATGATGGAGACAAGGATTTTTATTCTTATTCTTATTGTGAGAGCCCAACAACCAGTTTTTTTTTTTTGAAGTCCTCAAATTTGTGTTGTTGGGTGGTGGCATGGAGAGCTTACACTTGCAATGCACTCTACGTTATATTATATGCACTCTTAAGTTATATTATATGTAGTTATATGGGATTGGTAGCTATAGATGTACGAGATAATGGGACTCCACTTTGCAGTACAGAAATGTTATGCGGACTCCACTTTACCAACTGCACCTCAATTCTTATCATTTATTTCTTGAAGGAAAGATTTGTTTTTAGGATTGGTATCCAGCAAAAATAGAAAAAAAATATTTCCACTTATGCCTTTTATTAGTAATGACAATGATGAAACATGGCTGAGCTTGTTTCTATGAAAAAGAACTTGAAAATTCTAACAAACATAAAAAATTAATTATGTATGCCATGTTTAGCTAAAAGTTGGTATGTTTACATACAAGTGAGGAAGCTTTATACACATATTTATAATGTATTGGATATCTTTGGCGAGGTATTCAAATTATAATCAATTATAATTTTAATGACTAGATTTTTATCTTTATAATCTGAAGTGAAAATGGATATATAATAATGGTAGGTTTGTTTTTTAAACTTTTATTTGTGTTTTTGGAAGATTTTAAGGATGCATATATTTCTTGTCTGATTGATCTATATAGTTTGTGTCATATTCTTAGTCTTAGATATTTCAGAATAAAGAAAAAATGTAATATGATTCTATTGATTATGAAGGTTTTGACGATGTTGGAAAATGCGCATTTACTTATATGAGTATCAACACTATATTCTATAATCTCACCTCTTAGTTTTGCAATTTGTTCAACCCTATCACTTATATCAAATCTAAACATAGTGGATATCCTACAATTAGCACTTGTTTAAAAACTAATCACCCACTTTTTAGAGCTAATGTTCTTCTTTAAATTTAAGATCATGTCTCTCGCGACAAACATTATGTAAAATACCCAAGTTTCTAGCATTCTTTCAATTCCTATTATTGAGAATAGGGACATAAAAAATTTAATTCATTAAGGCTGATAATTGATGTCTACACTCATCAAAGTAGCCTTGTAGGAGGTAAGGTAGTCTCATGTGAATTCCAAGATGATACTATTCAGTTAACTTCTAATTGTAAAGCAACACTTACTTAAAACAACTTATATAAGTGCACTAACACAAACTGAGAAATACAAGGTTAAGTGTGTGAAATAATTAAGGGGTCGGGTCGAGTGTTATATGTCATTTACATTTATATATATTTGGGTAAAAGTACAAACATGTGTCACACTTTTATAAAGGAAAAGGTTAACAACACCAAAACTGTTCAACTTCAACGACTTAAGCGACATTTCTGTTTGGAATTTAAAGGTGATGCAAACTTATGAAATGTGTAAAAATGGATGATATTTATGCCTATTTTATTTTTAAAAAAATTGAAGAAGAATTGATATTTTTTTATTTTTAATGTCCTTTTTTCAATTGTTGAAAAATACTACAAATCAGGGGGTCTACATCCCACCAAAAACCTATATACAAATAAACCTTTTTTTCTCTGATTTCAAAATATGTTTTAGATGACATGTATAGATAGTGAATGAAAAAAAAAAAAAATCATTTTCGATGTATATTTTCTCGGTTATAACAATTCAAAGTCTAACTTACCCAAAATCGATAGTTTTCGTCTCCCACCTTATTTTCCTTATCAAATTTGTACCAATAAAAAAAAAGTATACCTTCTTGAAGATGACTCTCTCCTCTAGTGAACCATATAATTTTTAATTTTTTCTAATATGATATACTATTTCTTTTCTTTTTTCCTGGATCATCTTCTCAAATGTTAATATACTTGTAGTACTTTGTAATTTTAATATTTTAGTTCTAATCGAAATACTATAAAAATTATATGATCATGTTCTTGACTCCGAGTTCTACAAAAGGATATTTTTATTTTTTCAATAAGTGGAGTTTTGATGGAGAAATCAAACGCAGAAGTTAAAAGTTCTGCAATTCTGTAGATTTTGGTGATTTGGCTACCACATGACATGCCACATAGATTGTTTCGATTGGATGGGATTTGGATGAATCCTTTATGGCTGAAACAAGTTTGACTAAAACCATAGTGGTCTTGGCCGACTCACAAGTAGTCGCATGGGCGACCGTGTCGCTTGAGTGGTCACTTGATTCTCATATAAGAGAGGATTTTTTAATTTGTTTTAAAATCACAAAAACCAAATAAAATCATCTAAATGGTTTTCTACTGAAGGAGTATTAAAGAGATTCTTTTTGGCATTGGAGGGTGATTATACAAAAAAATCGGACAAGGATTTGGTTTTTTCCTAATAAATTAATTTTATACTTAAATTTTTTTTCTTTTTTTTTTATATTTTTTATATTTTTTAATTTAAAAATTGAAATTAATTAGATTTATGAAATTACAAATATTATTTATTAGTTTTTTATTGGGTATATCTGGTTTTCTGTATGCAGGTGAATTTAAGTTGTCAATTTGAATACTTTGTGTAATGGGGAATAAGAGGAAGAGAGAAAAACTGTATGATAAAAAAAGGGATGACAAAAAGAAAGGTCATACAAAACGCAATCAAGAGCAACATGTTGATATTCACGAAGAACATGTTAATGTTCAAGAAGAACCTATTGATGTTCAAGAAGATGCAACTCAAGCAAGGGAACAAATTGGTAGTAGTCAAGGTAGAAGTATTTCTTTTAGTGTGGAAAATTTGATGGAGATGAATGAAGATTATCTTTTCAGTCAAATTTCATCTGAACACATGGTACCTCAAAGCACAATTAAATTGCATTACATAAAAAATTGGGAGGAATATTTTGAAAATGAATCTCTGTTTGGAAGAGCACAATTATTTGCCAGGTTACTCAGGCAAAGAGAAATGACTCCTATTTTGGAGTTGTTGGGTGTTGATAATAGGAAAAGCTTAGGAGGTCATGTAAAGGAAACAATAGTTGAAAATTTTCAAGATGAATTGAACCTTATTAATACAACAAGTAGGGGAGTTGATTTTAGTGCTACACAAAAAGCGTTGATGACTACAATTTCTAGTAAGAGGTTGCCACATAGAAGACAATTTTAAGCAATTTATGAATTATTGAATATTCTGGAAGAACTGTTTAGAGATATATTAGGAGGAAAAATATGTTAGATGAAAACATTGAAAATAATTGGGTAATTATTTGTAGACTTCCTAAAAAAGATAGAATTTCTCAAGATATAAAAAGACAACTCCTTGATTATTGGACCATCCACTCCTGTGTTTCTTCCAATAGAAGGGACACTATACAGATGAAAAATGAAGAGAATGGTATAAAAATTTCACATCCAAAACATTTTGTAGATACAACACAAAGTGAACTCTTTGAAGCATTCAAGAAAGAATTTCTAGATGGGAAAATATGATAGAGAATGTTTGAGAGGTTGCACCCTTGCTTTGTACACATAAATAAGGCACGTAAAACTTATTGTTGTTGAAATCATGTTGAGTTTCATCTATATTTGCAATCATATTAAAAATCTATGGTAGTACTTAATCCAAATGTGGTCATCCCTGGAAGAACAACACAATTTGTGAAGTCTATTTTATGTGATAAATTAGAAGATTCAAATGAGTTCAATGTATAATGTATAATAGAAGTGTATGCGTTGATTGTGTAGATTTGCAAAAATTTCCATTGAAAATTGAGAATATTGTTGTTTCAACATCATTTTTGTGGAAGATATTTGAATATAAGACATACCAAACTAAGACAAGAGATAAATCCAAAAAAAATGTATTGAAAGAGAGTGAATTGCCCTACCTTGATTTTATGACCAAATTCTGTAGTATCATTTATCCACATATCCAACATTGTCATGGTACACGATGACAAGCTAAACAGTTTCATTAGTTCAAAAATTGTTTTTCACCTATTTGTATTCTTTCAATTGTAGATTTCTCTAAGAACTATACATTTTCCCCTCAATCACAAATTCAAGCTCAATATTATAATTTTGACCAAGTTACAATATTTGTGCAAGTGAGCTATAGACAAACACAATTTTATTTGGATGATGTAGAAAGTATTGATCCAAATGAATGAATTATCATCAAGGAGGTTCATTTCTATATCATCGATGATAAGGTTCATGATAGGATCTGTGTCGCCCATTATTTTGCAATGTTTTTTTGAAGATCTTGCGGATTGCGGGATAGATTCTTCACAATACTGGATTTGGTCTGATGGTTGTGTGGGTAAGTACATACTTCAATTGGTTTGCATTCTCATTTAAGTTCTTATTTACATTTAATTAAATTGAACCAGTATATGTATATACAAATAATTTATATGTTTTTGTATTTGATTTTTTATTAAATGATTACATACATGTACAACTTTATCCGAGGATAATTTAAGTATGCAAAATCCTTTAATTGGCTATCCATGAAACATGCTAGATGCAACACTAATTTTCTGTGGAACTTATTTGAAAGTAGACATGGAAAAGGAGAGCACGATGGAGTAGGAGCATATATATATATATATATATATATATATATATATATATAGACATNAACTTATTTGAAAGTAGACATGGAAAAGGAGAGCACGATGGAGTAGGAGCATATATATATATATATATATATATATATATATATATATAGCCATTTACTTTAAACTCAGTTCTTTTATGTAGGTAACAACATAGAGAATTCAAAGAAAATTGTTTAATGGTGCCAAAGTCATTTTTCTAGTCGTGACACAACATACTGTAATAAACGTTATTTTTGCGAAGTGAAAGGTAAAATATAGTTTTCAGATTCTTTTAATGACTAGATTTTTATCTTTATAATTTGAAGTGAAAAAAAGATATATAATAATTGTAGGTTTTTTTCTTGAACTTTTATTTTCTATATAAAAGAAAATGGTAAGAAATAATAAGACGTAGATCACTTACCAAGTCCTACATCCATGGGAATGCAAAGCCTCTCAAAAAATGAATCTGATTAGCACAACCAAAAGGAAGACGTGTGCCAATGCAAGATCTATACTTTGTGGGGTTTTGATTCCTAATAGATGTTGTTTAGTGATAAATTTGATCTAATAAAGTAAATGCAAGGTAAAATAAGTAAGAACAAGTGCACCTGGAAATTATATGAGAAGAAATAAACTTTGAATATAAAGTTGACTGTCATCAGAACCTCAGAATCAGCTGTAACTTCAGTTCAGGAAAACAAAGACCTGTATATTTTTGCACCAGAAATTTCACTGAAAAAGTGCAGGAACATGTTGAATTTATAGGAACATGTCGACTTTGTGGGAACAATTTGACTAGTCGACATATTCCTGACAAAAAATTATGAAACTTTTCAGGGGTTTGCAAATGGACCTATAATTCTCAGATCCAATTGGAGCTCCACAACCTATTCCTACACATAGAAAAAATGGGGAGAAAGGTTGGAGAAAGGGATTTTCCTTGTTCAAACTCATATTTAGGAATCAACCTTGAAATTGAATTGAAATTTCCTAAAGAAATATGGAAGATAGATTTAAAACACAAATAACCTTATACCTTGATGTTGCAATGCCTCTTTGGATGTGATCACAAGTGTTGATGCAGTAGCTTTAACTCCACAAAAGTCTAATATAAAATCATAGAACCAAAGCCTCGAATGATGAATTTTATAGTTTTCCACAATTCTTGATGAATAAGAAGGATTGAAGACTTGGATTCTTAATTGAAGAAGAGATCTTGATCTCCAATTTTGCTTGATTGTTCATGAATTCTTGAAAACTTGATATGGAATCCTTGCACTTGATAATGGATCATAGATACAAAAATGAAGAGAGAGAGGAGGTCCTTTTATAGTAAATCCTTGAATCCAAGATTCAAATTTGATCCAGGATTATTATAATTAAAAACCTTAGAAGAAGACCCCGTCATGGGGCTCAAGGAAAAATTTGAGCCAAAAAGCCTAGGGAAAATTTAGCTAGTCGACTTGTCCCATGAAAAATTAGCTCAAATTTCACAGGGATGTCGGTGAAGGTGAAAAGGAGTAGGGGGAGAAAATGAAGGTTGTTGTGGGGTCAGAGAAGATCTCAAAAGTGGGAAATAAAGGAATAGGTCCTAACTAAGGAAATGAATTATTTGATTGGAGGAAAAATGGAGGAACACACTTAGGAATAAGGGCTAACCTTGATTTTTAGGGAAATTGAGTTAGTATAGGACTTATAATATTAATTTGAAGGTCCAATAAGTGATAGAAGAACGTGAAATCAATGTGGGAACCCATACATACTAAAATGGGGATAAAATTAGAACCTAATAAGGGCACTTAATTTTTAGGATGATGCATTTAGCCTTCACTTTAGCGGGAGTATGAGTCCACCTCATGCTCAAGGTAAAGTAGCAGAAAGAGAGAGAAATATGAGAATCGTGGACAATATGGAAGGAGATAGGATATCACAAAGTTTAAGGACATAAGCCCCCAAACAAAAAATCTTAAATCATACATCCATGTACAAGGATACATTAAACAAAAACAACAACAACAACAACAAAAAAATCCTAAAGCTTACTAAGATTCGAAGTCAACTATTTGAAGAGACCTTGCTACAAAAAATGTCTCAACCACTGGCATCATACACAGAAAGATATTGCAAGAGAAAAAGTGGTCACTTGAAAAGACAAAGAGCACACATCAAAGATAAGATAGGAATCCATGATCTAATCAAATAGAAAAGTGTGTTATGCTATGGAATCATGGAGGAAAGAATAAGACAACATAGATGACATGGGCTAGGAAATTATGTTGCACTAGGTGATCCATGAGAGATAGATGAGAGAGAGAGGGGGGGAAATAGTATAGAAAATTGTGTTATGTTGCCCTTCAAAGAGACTTCAAAGAGGAAGTTGATGGTCTAGAACATGCTAGTCAACTCATATTAAAAATTTATGTAAATTCAAGGTTTAATTGTCTAGAAAAATGTATTATACTAGTCATCCCATGAAAAGGATAGGTCAAATGGTCTAGAAATTTGTGTTATGCTAGTCAACCAATCCTGAAAATATATGCAAAGGAAAGGTCAAATGGGATAGCAAATTATGTTATGCTATTTCAACCAATCCTAAAGATGTGAAAAGGAGAGTGATATGTCCCTAGTAAATTGTGTTATTTCCTTAAGTAAACAAAATATTTAAAATAAGGAGGCCATGTATGCCACCCCATTAAGATGGAAAATAAGTGTTGTTTTGACATCTTAAGGAAAAAATTAACAAGGATAAACCACTTTTAACACCAAGAAGGTATCCACAAGCAACACCCATTCCAAGCCAAAGAGGTCACGGATCCTATAAGGTCAAGGAAAGGATGCATGAGAAGAGATACCTTGCAAGAATTGTAAAATGGATCCTTCTGAAGGATGTTGAAAAGAGATCATGAATAAGAAGGGAAGAATTTACACCTTCCCTATTTCTAGGTAAAGGGATTCTCTAAGAAAATATGGCATGCTTTTAGTCTCCAAGGTAAGGGATTTAGTTTCCATGGAAACCCAATGGAAAACAATGAATACGGTTATGATCAAGGATGCATATCTCTTGCATAGAAGAGAATCCTTAATATAAACCAACATTTCTATGTAAGATTAGATATCACATGATAGAAAAATGACACTTAACCAAGGGAAAAGTGGATCCTTGGAGATGATGAGAGAGATTTGATATAGAACCATTTCCCTCAAGTGTGGAGAGGAGGATAAGAAGAAAGAAGGTCTATTATGATACTCTCAGAGTATGATCACATCCTTCCTAACAATGAGCCTCCAAAGGATAGGCTAGAAATGTCACATAGTGTGGAGCAACATAAGAATGCCATAAATGTTATTCAAATAAATCAGGATTGAAAAATAACTCATTGCGACATGTTATGTAAATAATTTCATTATCAATAACTTGTTGAAATTTGTAATGTAAGGCTTGGAATTCGTTAGTATACTAGTCATGATATTGGTGATACATGAAGAAAGGAAGATTCATAAGATTTTGACTATGCATCTTTTTTTGTTTAGGTCGAGTAATCACCTTATCATGAAGAAAGTTAGGCAAAATGGTCTCTTAATTAAAGGTAGATATAGAGTAAGTGTTAGATAATAAAGGAGGGGATGTTGAATAAGGAGGAGATTTGAAACCAAATACTTCTTGATAGGTCTCTCACTATTCTCAATAATTTTTTGCTCACATCCTAAAATAGAATTCAAATTGTGATTTGAATTATTTTGGAAATCAGGTTGAACCAATGATACACTAAGTCCCTTGAAGGACCTCGTGTTGACATTAGAAAGTTTATATTCACCCGAAAAAGATGGCATAAATTCTAATGACCCCCAATCATCATCTAAAAGGGATTTGGTGGACAAAGAAGATGTGTTTTGTTTAAATATTGTAGGGATAAAAGGAGAATCAGGTTTAGTTCATAAGAAATTATTTGTCTATCATCAGCAACAAGGGTATTCAAGGTGTTGTTATAGATGAAATTCACTTTGTGATGAAGAGTTGAAGGAACAACATGCATGGAATGTAACCATGGCTTCCCTAAGAGAAGATTATAGCTAAGAGTATCAAGTGTGACATGAATAGGTGTGCATAAAATAATTGGACCTACCATAATAGGCAAAGTGATAACACCCAAATATGTTTTAGCAACATTGTCAAAGCCACAGATAGGAATAGAATCAGGATATATTGATGAAATATTGGCCTTTATCTCATGTAACAAGTCAATGCTAAAAACATTAAGTCCAAATCCATTATCAAATATATTTATTTGAATGAGATTACCATTGATAAGGATACATGAACCATGAGAGAATCATGTTGATCATGGATTTATTTAGAAGGAAAGTCATCTTGAGAAAACACAATTTGAGATTTTGTATTAGTTACATTCATGCATTCCAAGATGGAAGTGGTATTGTCCTTCCTAGGAGGTGGGACAATCACATTTTGCAAAGTTGGTTTTAATGATTCATGATAAGTATATGAGATTTGAAGAAGCTCCCAAAAAGATATCTTGGTATGAGTAGCATGGATTTGCTCTACTAAATCATACTCATTTCCAAGATTTTGAGGAAGACGGGGTGGAAGCGGGAGAATTGGTTGAGAAGGAGGAAGGGAAGGAGGAACAACTGAACTTGTAGATTGTCTATTGTTTCTTGTGTTATAATTATGGGAAATCTCATGATAGTCAAGTCGTTGAGCACCTTTCACTATAAGGGTTGGCGTATTTTGAGGTAGAGGGTTATTTTGACAAAAATGGACAACAACCTTAGGATTTTCACTACTCAAAACATTGAAAACATTGACT
Organism: Thuja plicata; assembly: GCA_018584345.1. Taxonomy (NCBI): domain Eukaryota; kingdom Viridiplantae; phylum Streptophyta; class Pinopsida; order Cupressales; family Cupressaceae; genus Thuja; species Thuja plicata. The sequence goes on along the minus strand of MU225685.1, from coordinate 1,766,245 downwards.
TGATCAATCTCTTGATTGTTTTTGGGTTCATCACTAGAAGGGAGAGCATTAAGGAAATTAGCAATGATATTATCCTATTCTTGTAAGGTCTCCTCATGTGTGAGACAAATTTTATAATGGAGACTAGGGACATCCATTAATTCTTCATCTCTAAAAGGGATGTCAAATGAAGGTAAGGTGATATTAAGAAAGGTATTTATAATCTCCTTCTCTTGCTCCAAAATATCCTCATAAAAGGGGTAGATCTTAGAGGAAGGAGAAACATCAAGCATGAATGCATCTTCTTTAGGGGAAGTAGAAGAAATTTCAACCATTTTATCATCTTAATTTATGAAATTTGTTTCATTAAGAAAAGAATAATCAACATTTTTGTCTAATGGTTCATCCCAAATATGGAGATCATTGCAAATTTTAGAAGTATAATTATAATTCATCAAAACTTCTTTCCTAAAGTGGAAATCAAGAAAATGGATAGAATGTAAGGTGTCAGAATGGAAATTATAAAAATTTTGCAAGGTATTCTCACGGGGGAAGCACATATAAAGAGAAGAGTTAACATAAATATTCAACGCCTCTCTCAAAAGAGAGAGATTATTCAAAGAAGGTTTTAAAACATCTTCTTGCACCGATATGGCCTCAGGGAGAGGGGGGTCCTTAGGAGAGGGATACATTTATCAAAGGGAGGCTAATCCAATATCACCTTGAGAAAATAGATGCATTTTAAGACTACTCTAAAAGAAAACCATGCATGGAATAACATGAAATTTTGTTTGTGTATTTATGAAATGCAATGATTATAAACTAATACATGAAATTAATTTTTTTTATTTTTTATTTATTTTGAAATATGTAATCATACAAGAATGCAATGGATCTATGTAACATATGAAGATAACATATAAATACATACAATGTAGAAAAGATATGATGTAAAGATTGATTAATGCATTGCAAACAACTAGATCCAGACACTACATCAAAGTAGAAATGTAATGCAAGGAAGATCTAACCACCGAAATCAAAAGGAGGAATTGTTATGAGTTAGAATAACCAAAATTTATAATAGGTGAAGCTAGATATCTAAATGGATAGATTGTAGAAATATGATGTAAATTCATACAAAATAGATCTAGATATGTAAATTCATACAAAGGGAATCTACCACCAAAATCAAAATCAAAATGTAACATGTCAAGTTCACTAGAATGTAAAATAGAAAATGGTAAGAAATGCTAAGATGTATATTACTTATCAAGTTATACATACCTAGGAATGGAAATCCTCTCACAAAATGAATGTGATTAGCACAACCAAAAGGAAGACGGGTTTCAATGCAAGATCTATGATTTGTGGGGTTTTGATTCCTAATAGATATTGTTTAGTGATAGATATGATCTAATAAAGTAAATACAAGGGAAAAGAAGTAAGAACAAATGCGCTTGGAAATAATATAAGGAGAACTGAACTTTGAATCCGAATTTGACTATCATTAGAACCTTGAAATCAGTTGTAACTTCAGATCTGGAAAGTAGGGACCCTTATCTTTATGCACCATAAATTTCATTGAAAAAGTGTAGGAACATGTCGACTTTAAGGGAACATGTTGAATTTTTGGGAACAAGTCAACTAGTTCTTAGAAAAAACTAATGAAACTTTTGATGGTTTTGCAAATGCACCTATACTTCTCAGATCCAAAATTGCATCTCCGCAACATGTTGCTAAAAATATAAAAATGGGGAGAAAGGTTGCGGAAAGGGGTTTTCCTTGGTCAAACCCATGTTTAGAATCAAACTTGAAACTAAATTGAAATGGCATAAAGAAACATGGAAGCTAGATCTGAAATACAAATCACCTTATACCTTGATGATGTAGCGTCTCTTTGGATGTGATCTCAAGTGTTTATACAATAGCTTGAACTCCATAAAAACCTAATAGAAAATCATGAAACCAAAGCATTGAATGATGAATCTTGTAGTTTTCCACAATGCTTGATGAAGAAGAGATCTTGAACTTAATTTTTTTGTGATTGCTCATGAATTCTTGAAAACCTTATATGGAATGATTCCACTTGATAATGGATCATAGATACTAAAATGAAGAGAGAAGAGGTCCTTTTATAGTAAATCCATGAATTGGGATTTAAATTTGATCCACGATAATGATAATTGAAAACCTCAGAAGAAGACCACTTCATCGGTCTCTAGGAAAAATTTGAGCCAAAAATCCCAAGGACAAGTCGGCTAGTCGACTTGTCTTAGGAAAAATTGACTCAAATTTCACAGGCATGTCGGGGAAGGTGACAAGGAATAGGGGGAGAAAATGTAAGTTTCTATAGATTCATAAAAGATTCCAAAACTGAAAAATAAATGAATATGTCCTAGGTGAGGAAATGAATTATTTTATTGGACGGAAAATGGAGGAGCATGCTTAGGAATAAGGGATAACCTCAATTTTTGAGGATATTGATTCAATATAGGGATTATAAAGTTAATTTGAAGGTCCAATAAGTGATAGAAGAACGCAAAATCAATGTGGGAAGTCATACATACTAACATGGGGCTAAAATGAGCACCTAATAAGGGTGCTTACAATTAAGGATGATACATTTTATTTTTTGGAAGATTGTAAGGATGCATATATTTCTTGGATGATTGATTTATATATCTTTTCTCATATTATTAGTTCTAAATATTTCAAACTAAAGGAAAAAGACAATGTGATTCTACTGGTTATGAAGGTTTTGATGACATTGGAAAAGGGAAAATTACTTATATAAGTATCAACAATATATTCTACAATCACACCTCATAGTTTTGTAATCTTTTCATTATGCATATCCTACCATTAGCCTATATTTTAAAAAGTAATTGCTCACTTTTTAGAGATAATATTTTTCTTTGAATCTAAGATCACATCTTTGATGAAAAATATTATGCAAAACACCCATGTTTTGACATTCTTTCAATCGCTTTTATTGAGAATAGGGACATCAAAAAAATCAATTCATTAAGGTTAATAATTAATGTCTACACTCATTAGAGTAGCCTTGTAGGAGGTAATTTAATCTCATGTGAATTCCAAGATGATACTATTCAATTAACTTCCAATTGAAAATAAAGACCTATGAGTTTATTTTTCCTTAAGGGGTTGCCCATTTAGCACAACTTATATAAGTGCGCCAACATAAATTGGGAAATAAAAGGTTAAGTGTGTGAAATAATTAAGGGGTTGGGTCAAGTTTTTAGGAATAACAATCCACAAGCACAACTGAGAGGGGGTTGAATCAGTTGTGAGATAGATTATTAAACATTAAACTTTATAAACCAAAACTTCAATTCAAATGATAACACAGTAAATACCAACAAATAACGCAATCATTATTGTCGAGGAAACTCTGTTAATGGTAAAAACCCAGTGGGAATTAGTACCCACAAATGATGTACTGGGAGTATAGTATCCATGTTAAAAGATTTAGCCCTATTAGGATCTTATTACAACATTATAGTACATAGTCCATGTTAAAGGACATACCCTGTTAGGAGTCAAGAGTAACAGTGGGCTCACTACCCAGGCACACTGCCCAAAGAAGGTTAAAGCCACCCATAAGGATTTATAATTCGAACAAGTGTATATAAGAAATATACAATATAGTGAACTGTCCGATAGCAACTATTTTTGCATGGTCAGTTCTAATGAAGTACTATAATCACAAACTCTGCTCTACATTCAACAACCAATCAAGCTTCACAGCTTCCACACTCCTCTGTCCCTTTTAATTACCTTCTCATCATACCACTATAACATCTTTTCAAAATAAAATATCCCTCATATATACCCTATTACAATAATTGATTAGGTCAAGCAATTAAGCTTTCCCAATATACCAGTAATTATTTAACCCCTTGCTAAGATACAAAAGGTACCTAAACCAAGTAAACATCAATCATAATACATCAGATATGATCTAAGATCCCCAATCCATGCTCACAAACCATAATGCACGCTACATCTCTCAAGTCAGCCCCAAATAGGTCTCCTCAAGAATACACGCCACAACTGACGTCACCAACAACCACATGACTTGCGATCAAAAACAAAACCTCAATATCCCTTCTGTCATCTCTTAAGCTCATATAACCTGAATCATCATCGCCTATAAGATTTCTCCAAAACATAGAGACTCTCTCTATCAAGCATCACTATCACAGTCCAGAAACCAGTCTTCACTAAAACATCTGTAACAACTCCAATATGAAATATTAAGCCAAGCGACCTTAGGAATAAGGTCATCACACATCTTTCTTCATATCCTCATCTTTGCTTGTTTTGATTCATCCGTACAGTGTATGTACACTTCTGTCAGTCATCATACAATAGTAATAACTAGTTTGTTCTCTCCACAGAAACATATGTTGACATCAGGGACAAAACATGAATGCCAACAACATCAGCAGTACCTATTCGAAACACTGAGAGAGGGGGGGGTGAATCAGTGTTTATCAATTATTTATATTTCAGCCAATTAAACATATATCAAATGTGCATTCAAAGAATCATAACACAAGAACACATAACACAAGATATGATTACGGAGAACCTTGAT
>MU225685.1:1725921-1745968 GCA_018584345.1 Thuja plicata | reverse complement strand
CTAGTTAGAAGGCAATAGGCCGATATTAGTGGTTTTTGAATGTTTTATCTAACCATTTATACTAATGCAATGACCTATTGAGTGTTTGTGTTGATCTAACAGGTACCCAAATACACACACACAGCAACCATACATAGAGATTTTCAAACTTTGATCCTGATGCAATATAGATAATGCGTGAATGCATACAACTATAATCTGAGCTTCTAACCATGAATCCAAAGGTGCATACTCTGAAGTGAGTACCAGCCGCACAGGGGTTCTGAGCTAGAATAGCTCCCCCTAAGACCAAGAATGTTTATTCAGGAAGAAGTAGAGGGTGTGTCCACTATGGATGCATCAACTACTTTGTCAACCTTTTTTTCCTTCTTTACTTCAACCCAAACTTTGCTTGAATCTTCATTTTCTTTGACAAAATTGACTTCTCCTTTCTCTTCAAATAGAGACTTTTTGGGATCTTCTTGTTTCTGGGTTTTGGATCTGCAAAACCTTGAGATATGTCTAGCCTTTCCACATGTGTGACAAATAATAGGAGGTCTGATGTTTTTCTTCATCATGCTGCATTATTTTGTTGTGTGTCCATTGTAGTTTCATATCTGACATGTAATGTTCTGCAAATTCTTTTGGGGTTGATTTCTTTGATTGTTTTGATTCATTCTTCTTTGATTTTGCTATGACTGAGATCTACAATATATAGCCTTGTGACCAAATTTATTACAAGAGAAACAATAACCTTGAAAAGGTCTTACCTCTTTGCAATCTCTTGCCAAATTCCCATGTTTATTGCATGCATAGAAAGTTCTTTTAACTTGTCTGATTTCCCTTTTTGGTGGTTTAGATATAGCCTCTATAGTATCTTCAACTTTCTTAGCTTCTGAAGATTCTTCAAGTGTTTTTTCTTTCTCTTGTGATGATTTGATTTCATCTTGTGCTGTACTGAATCCAAGACCAGTAGTGTTCCCTTTTTTTCTTTGTGCATTGAGATGGGATTGAATCAAATCAGAACTTGTATGGATTTTATCAATCTTATCCTTTTCTTCTATTAATTCAAATTCCAACTTCTTCTTCATGTTCTCCAATTCCAATATTTTCATGTTTGCCTGTATAAGTTCATCTTCCAATTGTTTTCTTTCTTTGATCTTATCTTAAATGGTGTTCTGGCTATCTGTAAGTTGTTCCTCCAGATCTTCAAGTTTATCCTTTAGATATTTATTCTCTTCATTAAGCTTTTTGACCATTTGTCCTAGATCACTTGTGGAACAATCTTTCAGATCTTTCCTTAGCCTTTTGATAAGTATTTGAGAGCCATCATTTTTCAATCTTAATTCTTCATTTTGTTTCTTTGATCTGTCAAGATCTTGAAGAGCTACTTCAAGATTCTTTTTCAAATGTTTTGCTTCAGCTAGGTCCATGATCTCCTCAAGTGGTTAAACTTTCTTTCAGAGGACCAAAGCTCTGATACCAATTGTTAGAAACACTGAGAGGGGGGGTGAATTAGTGTTTATCAATTATTTATATTTCAGCCAATTAAACATATATCAAATGTGCATTCAAAGAATCATAACAAAAGAACACATAACACAAGATATGATTACAGAGAACCTTGATCAGAGGAAAACTCTGGTGGGGATTAGTAACCACAAAATATTGTACTAGGTATAATGAACCTGTTAAAGTTCCTCTGCCCTGTTAGAAGCAGTCTTTACAAATTGAGTACAATGACCTAGTTAAAGGTCTGACCCTGTTAGGATTCTTTTATAATAACCCTGTTAGGGGTGGATGGCTCACTGCCTAGGCTCACTGCCCAAATATTATGAAGGCTACAACCCTCTGAATGTTGATATGCACTATATCAAAAATGAATTGTTGTAGTGACACTGTTGTCTGATCAGTTCCGTGTATGCGTGGATGCTCTTACTCCTTTAAAGAGATATATCATCTTCTGACTTCATTATATTGACCCTCTATAACTTCTTCTTACATAATCATTGACTTCTCTTGCACGCTGTAACATAATAATACATTACATACTTATATCTTTACAAACGAATAGGCGCGACCCAAAACATAATACTTAGTCGGCCTCTAAACAAAATATACAACTCTTCCGAACAAGTCAGCTCAAGTGTGTTTACAACAACATTAATTACATCATAAAAAACTTATAACTAAAGGTACTTATCCTTAGCATCACAAAATAATACACGTTGATCAAAATAGTAGTCGGCTTTTGTGCTCTATATTCTGGATTGTTTCCTGGACTACAGTGTACTAATCTGTTTGTAACTTTTTTTTACTGATGTTTTGTATCTTGCACATTTGGATATAGCATACACACACACACACACCATAGAGTATATATCTAAGCATGCCTGATCTGGTGTGGTCTCTAACATGCGCGCTGATGTGCTAATCATTGTATCTGTCTGATTGCTCTGTATTCTGTACTGAGTCTTTATATCTCTTAAGTTATCTTTGACAGAAACTTAGTATGACTTTGTTGCCATAATTGACAACAAAAAATAAGCCATGCTTCCTTATGAAGTCAACTTTCCAATAGTACCCAATTCTGATATCATCCAAAAATCTCCCACTTTGGCATTGATGGAAACATATGGGATAATCCATCAACCCAAAAGTACTCTCTCTCGATACAGTCTTCTCAATATCCTCAACACAATTCTCCCTAAAGAAGTAGGGATTTTCACATAGAATCTATCCCCCTTTGAAAACAATAGAAAAGGGTTCCATAACTCTTCTTTAATCTTCTGTAAGGTGTAGCTTTTTCAAATCTTCATGTCTAGTAGGCAGGTGTAAAATCACCCAAATATTCTCTATAGTGTTCCTGTGATCACTCCCCCTAGGAGAAGATCCATACATCAAGTCCAGAAAATGATATATCTCTGAAATCCATTGGAATCATGCATGCTTGCATCAATTAATTACCACAAGGAGGGGCTCTCACCTCAAGCATGATTCTAAGATACTCAAAAGCATCTTTTGGAAAAGGTTATGTAAATATATCTGCTATATGTTCCTTTGTGCTAACATACTCCAGCCTAATCTCTTTCTCTGCTACCTTGTCTCTCAAGAAATGATACTTAATAGAAATGTGTTTAGTCTTTGAATGCATTACAGGATTCTTCAACATATTCATTGTGCTAGTGTTATCACAATGGATAACCACTAGCTCTTAAAAAATTATTTCAATTTCCTTCAACATTTGTTTCATCCAAACAACTTGTGTACAATTTATAGCAGCAGCAACATACTCGAATTCAACAGTATACTGGGCAATACAATCTTGCTTCTTACTTAACCTTGAAACTAGCCTTTTTCCAAGGAAAAATGCTCCACCACTTGTAATATTTCTATCATCCACATTAACTTCCCAATCAACATCATTATAAGCCTATAAAATAAAGTCATTTGATTTTTCATACCATAATCCATACTCTATTGTTCCTTTCAAGTATCTGAAAATTCTTTTCACAGTAGCAAGGTGTGTCTCTTTAGGATCTACTTGATATCTTGCCACAATTCCAATTGCATTATAAATATCTGGTCTCGTTTGAGTTAGATATTGTATACCTCCAATCATTGATCTATACTTTGTCTGAAAAACACTCTGACTTTCATCATTACTAGTAATTTTATAACCAGTCACCATAGGTGCTCCAACAAGTTTACAATCTTCCATTCCAAACTTCTTCAACATTTCCTTAAGATACTTGGTCTGAGATATAAAAATACCATTCTTATTATGATTAGTTTGCAAACTAAGAAAATATGTCATCTCACCAATCATTGACATTTCAAATTCATTTTTTATTTCTTTAGAGAACTTTTTACTCATTTCATCATTGCCTCCAAAAATGATATCATCAACAAAAACTTCTATGATTAAGATTCCATCTTCACCAGTTCTTAAAATATAAATTATTGTCTGCATTAGCTTTTTTGAAACCAAGATGAAGTAGATACCTGTATAGTCTTGCATACCATTTTCTTGGTGCTTGTTTCAGTCCATACAATTCTTTCTTCAACTAACAAACCATGTCTTCATCTTTTGTCAAAGGAAATACATCAGGTTTCTCTATGTATACTTCTTCTTCCAAATCTCCATTCAAGAATGCCGATTTCACATCCATCTCATATACTTTAAAGTCTTTATGTGAAATATAAGAAAGAAATAATCTCACAGCTTCCAACCTAGCAACAAGATCAAATGTTTCTTCAAAGTCTATGCTTTCTTGTTGAGAGTAGCCTTTACAAACCAATCTAGCCTTATTTCTTACCATTTTTCCTTCCTCATCCATTTTGTTTCTAAAAACCCATTTTAGTTCCTATCATATTTTTGTTTTTAGATCTTGGAAGCAATTCCCAAGTATTGTTTTTCTTTATTTGTTCTAGTTCTTCCTGCATAGCTTTAGTACAATATTCATCTCTACATGCTTCATCAATAGTTTTCGGTTCAACTTGAGAAATCAAACAAATTTCATCTCTTACTTTTGATCTTGTCATCATTACCAGTGATTTTATTTTTAGGATGGTTCTTCTTAACATACCTCAGATTCTTAGGATTTTCAGTAAGCTCAATTGATTTATGTTCAATATCATCATCAATCTCCAAAGGTTATGTAGGATCAATAGTGACCTCTTTTATCTTTGCAATATGACCACAGTCATACATTCTTTCCTGAATCTGAAAGTTTTCATCTATCCTTAGATTAGTGCTTTCAATCAACTTACTCAATCTCAGATTGAAACATTTATAGGCTTTTCTCTTAGTAGAATAACCAAGGAAGATACCTTCATCACTTCTAGCATCAAACTTCCCCATGTCATCATCTCTATTGATATAGCATTTACTTCCAAATATTATGAAATATTTCACAGTAGGATTATGATCAAACCATAATTCATAAGGAGTCTTACTTGTACATTCTCTGATCTTAATTATGTTCAAGTTGTACACAGCAGTACCAACAGCTTCTCTCCAATGAACATGTGATACATTTCCTTCTAGCAACATAGTTCTGGCAGCATCTAATATGATTCTGTTTCTTTGCTCTGCTATCCCATTATGTTATGGTTTCCTAGGAGAAAATGTTTGTCTGAATATTCCATGCTCTTCGCAGTAGGTATTAAATAATTCAAAAGTAAACTCACCTCCTCTATCTGATCTCAAACATTTTATCTTTAAGCTTGATTCATTCTCAACTTTTTCTTTGAATATATTGAATTTGTCAAATGCATCGGATTTCTCTCTTAAATATGTAACCCACATCATTCTCAAAAATTCATCAACAAAAAGTATAAAATAGCTTTCACCATAATAAGATCTTGCTCTTGTAGGACCACACAGATCTGTATGTACTAGATCCAACTTCCCTTTTTTTGAATAAGATTTTCTTTGAAAACTGCTTCTAGTCTGCTTCCCCATAACACACTCTCTACACATAGTGTTAGATGGTTTTACAATCTTAGGTAGATCTCTTACTACATTAGTCATACTTGCCTTCACAATATTATCAAAGTTAACATGACAAAATCTTCTATGTCATAACCAATTGTCATCAACCTTCACAATAAAACAAGAAGCCTTAGATGTATTCGATTCAAATACATTACCTCTAGATTTAGTACCAGATGCGATCAATTCTCCTAATTTAATTCTGATAGAACATTTCCCATCAATGAATTTCAATTGACAACCTTTGTCCACTAGCTATCCAACACTCAACAGATTATGCTCAAGTCTATCAACAAGCAGTACATTGTCATTATTAGTTTTTCCATCCAGAGAAATAGATCAAACTCCAATGATAAGTTTAGGAATTTTTGGTACTAAAAAATACAAGAAGGATTTTTGAGTGTTTTATTAGTGCTTTGCATTTTGACCCCCTGTAAGTGCTTTTTGAGCTTGTTTGCCTGGATGGAATTTTGAAGTTTTTCATGTATGTCAGGTGTTCCTAACTCTTTTTTTGACATGTGAAGACATCCCAAGTTGTCAAATTTGAGTTTTGAGTTGTTTAGTGATGTCTTGATTTGAGCACTTGTCAAATTCTGCATTTGCCGCCAAGGTATCAATTTGTTGTAACAGGGCTAGTTTGCATTAGAATATCCTGCGTCCTTTTGAGTTTCATGGGTCACCATTTTGGGAATGTTTAGTATGCATATCAGAGGGCTTATTTTATAAATACCAAGCCATTTCAAATCCATTTGATAGGTTTTTGGATTCCCCAAAGTTGGTCTTGTAAAATTGTTAAGTTCTTTGTCATGCCCAGCTTTCTGAATAGCCTACTTTGAGCTTCTGCAAGTTGTACCTAGTTGAATTCCCTGCATAATTGAGTTTCCCCTATGTTGGAAACATGAAAGTGTACCTATTTGAAGAGCTTAAGACTCGTACCAATCCAGTTTTCCACTTTTCCAGCTTGATTCCAAATCCAAATTTTGCATATTTACTGAGTTTAAAATCAGAAAAGTAGTTAAGTGATGACTTTGCAGATTGATGCTAATCGATCAGTTCACTTTCAGAGAAAGTTAGCTGAAGATTCATATTCCATGTATGAAGGTGAAACTGTGTTTAAGATTCCAGACTCTAAGGTTCTCTTTTGATTGGTTTTTGAAGTCAGAATCAAAGATGTTTTATGCAGATTAACAATGCTGAATAGAATGAAGTTTGCAGAATGGTCAGTTTGCAAGAATGATAACTTTTGGTCTGAATGTTGTTTTCAAGAACTGATTGTGGGACCATTCTCATTGCATGTAAATGTACTACTGTGAATGATGGTGAATTCTCAGAGCATGTTATGGTTTTTTTACAATGCCCGATCCGAATGAAGTTTATGTTGTTTCAACATTTGCATTTGCACAATTGTTTTGAAATTGTAAAGTTTGATCAATTGCACCTTGCACAAAAAATTGAATCTAGCAAATCCCTTTTGCATGTGTAATCAGTGTGGATGAATGGATCAATTTTTCAAGTGATGGCTCTTCACGAGTTAATTTAGTATCTTTGCAATTTGCATTTCTGGTAGGGTTTGCATATGTTTGAGTACTCTTGGTTACAAAATATATGACTTAGCCCACTGTGAATGCTATTATTTTATGGTTCTGATGCTTTCAATCCAATCCAATTGGTGACCATGCTTAGATGCTGGAGATGAGTGGGTCCTTTGGTTCTCGTACTTGCAAAGTTTTATTCAATCATTTTTTTAAAGCTCGTTCCTGAGGCCATTTCCTATTTGTGGAACAAGTTTGCAGAAGTATACATGTTGGTTTTAAGTGATCTCCAGTTCAGTGTTTTCAGGACCATATTGCATGATCAATCAAGTTAGTTTTGTCAAAATGAAGATGGTTTTCACAAAGTGGAAATCATTGAACCAACATTTTAGGGATTTGACATTTATTTGAGAGATTCATTACTCAGCTTATGGGGTTGTAAAAGTACATTACCATTTTAAATCTTTATGTTTTAAATGATAAATTTTTGGGTGTATGAGATGTTACAAGTAACATGTCAAAGGCAATGTCTCATGGATGGCAATTTTGTAGAATGAATTTATAGAAGGCTTGGAGGTTTTCAACATATTGAGGAGGCACAGATATAATTATAAACAAATTGATAGCCTGTGCAAGTTAACAGAAGACAAAGCATATGGTTGTTTTAAAAAAAAGTTTAAAGCAAGGTAGTGCATGGGCATTTAAACGTTGAAAATGATATTGCCAAGGATGTACCACGTAGGAAAAAATGGATATTGCATATAAATTGCAATAGCTGGAGAAACCTACACATAAAGGAGAGCAAATACAGTCTCAGCATTCACACAGGTGTGAGCATAAGGTGGATTTTCTAAATGCATTTCAAACCATATTCAAGGGGCACTAAAACTAAGTTTTTGATAGGTAGAATGTCGCGTGCTGATTGGAGATGGGAATTAAAACAACAAAGGAGAATGGCTAAAAGTCTGCACCAGCAATCAAAGAATTGAAAGCATATAAAATGAAAACAAAAACCATGGTGGTTTATGCAGGTAAGAAAGAACCCAGCACAAATATTGACAAGAGAAATTGAGAGTTTTAAATAAACAAAGCATTGACATGGGAGCCTGCACATTGCAATAAACAAAGATTTTGAAAACTTTACAATCAAATGCAAATGAACAAGCCAGCGTGTACGGTATGAGGGACATTGTAAACATTAAAATGTTGCCATGAATGTTGAAGAAGTATTCCAAAATTAGAGACAAAGCTCATAAAATGTTAATAGTTTGAAATGTTGCACTGGGCAAGAGACTAGAATGCCATGCATGGAGGAGGTAGAACTAGTGCATGGTACATGCTTGAGTCTTATGCAATACACACAGGGTTGTCTGCGCAAGTTTGGAGTGACCAGTGTGGGAGCAAAGAACCTGTGTGGTTATTGAAGGAATGGTAAAACAGTTTAAAACTTAAACAAATCTTAAATGCTATTGGCAGGTGTAAACCACCACATGCCACGCATAGGAGAATGAAAGGCATTGAGAATTTGAAACAAAGACCAAGCATATACCATAAGGAGGACCCTGCGCAACATAAGGGTGAGTCTTTTAAAAACATTCACAAAACCAACAATGTTGCATGAAGTTTAGAGGTACTTTGCACAATATTTTAGAAAGGAGGTGTGGATTGGCAAGTTAATGGAGAACCAGCATATAAAGGCATGTTAAACATTTTCAAAACTAATGCATATCCTGTGCAGGGCACAAATATGGATTGGAGAGCAAGCAGCCCAAGCAGCATAAGGGGTGTTGTAAAACATTGGAACAAATAGAAAAGTCTGCTTGGATATTAGGTGTCTGCGCGGGGTAAAGGAAGGTTGTTTCAAAAACATAACAGCAAAAACAAAATGCAAAAAAAAAGTCAGCCACCATGAATTGGGGCACAACCTTTGGTGGAGTTTATTTTTGGTTTTAAGTTTTTAAAAAATAGCAGAATGCCTATGCATTTGTGAGCCCAGTTTGAAGGATTTTTAGTTTGAAATTTTCAAAATAATACATACAATGCAAAAATGGAAACCATATCAGGGGGCGCCCAATCTGGTGGAAGAGAATGTAGGTTTTAATCAGCAATAAAACATTGCCATGGGCGAGCAGCATCCAGAGAAGTCTCAGAAATCTTGAAAATGCAAAGGGAGTTATCCCACATGCATGGGGTTTTGAATGTTTTAGTGTTTATGTACTAAAACACACAGTATGATATTTGAAGAAAGAACCAAGAGGCCATTTGGTGGGCCTCTTGGATGAATTAGTTTAATGCGTGGTGAGCCCCCATTATTTTGGAGGGAAAGTGCAAAAAGATTTAAAACTTACAAGGGATTAGTCCCACATTCGCCAGGAAGGGGACTTCAGTGATATTTATAACCAAAAAGACACAATAAATGATTTGAAGAAAGAGATAGAGGCTATGCGTGCATGCGTGTACATGAATGCTTCAAAAATCATGCCAGGTTGATAGAGGACAAAAACCATAATTTGGCTGGACTCGTAGAGCCGATGTGGTAGATGATGTGGTGCATAGGCTTGTAGATTGGGCATGCATCCTGAGGTAGATCAAATTGATGGTTGGCACAAAGCCTCTATCCGAAAGATGCAAGGTAGTTATCATAGAGGGATCGCGCCAGCGTGACATGTGGCAGGACCGACATCGGTGCAGTCAAGGTGGCATCTAGGTGGCAATGAGGTGGTGGCTACGTAGGAGGTCATCTAAGTTGGAACACATCCTGAGGTGATGAAAATGAATGACTATTGTGAATCCTTGAAGATAATGATGCAAGGTGGTTGCCATAGAGGCATCACGATAGCGCAACACATGGCGCTCAAACAAGTGGCGGGCCAGACATAGGGCAGATGATGCAAGCACCCATTTGGGCCTATGGACCAATCACAGGGCACCATGTGGCATAAGTAGGACACATAGGCACCTAGGTGGATTTCTGAGCCATTCAAAGGCTGCCACGTGGTAGAATCTGGTGCTTTCAAGGAAAAGGGTATTAAAATGCTAAATTGAAATATTAAAGTGAAATATTGTTTCAATTCAATAGTCAAAATATTAAAGTGAAATATTGTTTCAATTCAATAGTGAAATATGCACGGGAGAGGAAGTTTGTTAGGAGTAATTCAGAGGGTAAATTTTATCCAAAATATGAAGTATCATATATCACCAGAAAGGTCTCAGAATGAGAATTCTGATTTTGTAGACCATTTGAGTCCAAATAATATCAGATTCTTGCAATTTTAGTTAGATGCAATTGCATGTATTTTTGGGGACAGACGGGTGTCGGTGACTGGATTGTTTTTTCTTTCTCCTATATATATTTTTTTCTCCATTGTAACAAGGATGTTGAAAATTTATGCTGCTAGGTAGTATTCAAGCTCTTAGTCTTATTTTATGTGTTTCTTTATCTTGCAAATGTACAGATTCAAATGAATTTTAATGAGAATGATGGAATCCCTGTTCAGTTTTTGTCTGATGTCTTTTTATGTATTGTTTTGATTCTTGTATATTAACTTGTAAGACATGTTAATATACCAGTTATAAGGTATCTGTGGGTTTGAATTTGAGTTTCTTTCAAGGAGAAAGTCTTGATTTCAAATTCTAAGAATTCTAGGTTTGCATATGAATCTGATGTCCAGGTATTGAAATGAGAAGAAAGGCTTGCAAGGAATTTCATTTGGTTTTTTGAGTTTGGAGTGAGGGTTTTTTGGGAATGCACATTTGTATGACTCTATTTCCCAATAGATAAGGCACCGGTCTTTGCTCGACTGACAATTTTCTTCATCAAACATTAATTCAAATCATTTTCCATTTTTTGTTTAAGAGCATAAATGTTTGTAAACTACATTGAATAGTGCAAATGCTTTTGGTGATTCCTTGTAGAAGTGAATCTGATAGGTTAGCCTGCCTAAGCCTCTGGGTTTGAAGAGAAGAAGAGTGAATATACTTGTTGTTACTTTGACCATTTCCCTGGTTCTGAGTAGATCATACAGGTGGGATCCTGTATAAGACTGGTTGAGTTGAACTCCCATGTTTTATAAGTCTGACAACTTGTTAACTCTGATGCGAAAAATTCATAACACAATCAAATCCAGAAATTGTTAACATGTTACTATCATGGATTGTGGAAATCTCTTCTCTTTGATTTAGTCTGAGAACTATCCACGGTCGCATCTGCATAATGAGGTTTAGCTAGTGAGTTATATGTATGTAGATTTTAGCTTGTTTTAGGTGTACCTGCCTGAGTGTGTGGAGATCAAAGAAGAAGGAGGATCAAATCCTCATCAATTAGTCTTTTCTTGCCCCTCATTTTGTAGGAATGAGCTGACTCTTGTGAGCTAGACAAAAATCCCCAGGTATTGTTTGCATTGTCACTTTTAGAACTGAGGGATACAAGAAAAATCACGAATAGGAGTATTGTCACCAAATATAACAAAACCACCATCAGATCTTTTTAGACTAACAAACTTGTTTTATCTCTAGTCATATGATGTGAACTATTAGGAATAAGGTGTCTCAACCTTGTATATTTCCTTACATTTGATATTTTCCAAATGTTGGCACTTGGGACAATGTGTAAGGTAATCATGACTGAAATAGTTATAACGGTCTTTAATATTTGTAAGAGCTAATTGTGGAAGATTCGATGATGGGTGAAGACATGAAATACATGTGGCAATTGATCATGTTGAGTACTGTACACTCTTCTGCAACCCAGAAAAAAATTTTGGGTTCCTATTTTCTCAGACAATGGTAAAACCCTAATACGGTTGTCTTTGGAAGTTGCCCTAAAAAGGGAAGTGCATGATATAAGCATTTTTTAGGGTTGCAAATCTAAGTGAGAAGTTAGTGTATTGTTGGAACATTTTTATGCTACCAAATTTGTCTTCAAGTGCTGATTATCTCCTAAAAGAACTTGCATTGCAAGTGTATTGTAAACATTAATAGTTTTGATTAATACATTGTGCAGGTTTTGGAGTGCTGGGGTTTTTTACTGAAAGGTTTTCCCTAGGGTAAATCATTGTGTCATTCTCATTTTTCTATGTATGCATGTTATTGTATTATAATTCTATAATTTCTAAGGGTTAAATCTGAATTTGCATGATCCTCTTCTTGGGAGTTTAGCGTAGGGAACTATTTTCTGCACACTTAGTTTCCTTTCAGTTGGTATCAGAGCCTGGCTAGTTTTGGTTCTATTTGTTAGGGTACGGGTTTTTGAGCTAATCTCTAGTTCAGTGGGATTATTTTTGCAGAGTATTCATAACCTTTTTGTAGGAAGACATGGCATGTTCTTCATATAGTAGAATGGAGGTGGAAAAGTTCAATGGCACAAACTTTGAGTTGTGGAAACTCAAGATGGAAGACATGCTCATAGACCATGATGTATGGGAGGCAGTTGATAATGATATCAAACTAGTAAAAATGCCTCAAGCAGATTGGGATCTCAAGGATCGGAAAGCTAAGGGTCTCATTAGACTCTGTCTAGCAGATTATGTTCTCCTGAATGTTCTTGATGAGAAGACCGCAAAAAAATTGTGGACATGGCTTGGGTCTGTTTATCAGGCCAAGTCCTTGGTGAACAAATTGTTCCTAAGAAAGAAGCTATATTCTTTGAGAATGGAGGAAGGAGGATCCATTGTAGATCACCTGAACGTGTTTAACATGTTGATTGCACATTTGATATCAACTGGTGTCATGTTGGAGGAGGATGATCGATGTATGACCCTTCTATGTTCCTTGCCAGATTCATGGGACCATCTTGTGATGGCCCTTGGGAGTACTATTATCACTTTCCAAATGGATGATGTGGTGTCTTGGCTATTATCTGAAGAGATGTGAAGAAAGACTTCTGATTCAACCAAGGAATCCCTTAATGTTCATGGTAGATCCAAAGACAGAGGAAATAAAAATGACAATAAGTCTAAAAAGCGTAGATCCAAATCCCATGGGAAATCTAAGACTCCTGGAAATTCTAAGGTAACATGTTGGAACTGTGGTAAGACTGGGCACTTTCGTGAGGACTGCAAAGAGCCAAAGAAGAAGAAGAAAAGCCCAAATTCAGATCCTGAAAAATCTCAAGAAGATGGCAATGATTTTGTCACAACCTTGGCCACTCATGCATCTGATGATGTGTGGTTGATTGACTTAGGTGCTTCTTTTCACATGACCTCTCATCAAAGTTGGTTCTCAAAGTACGAGGAGTTCGATGGTGAAAATGTGTACCTAGGTGATGATTCTCACCTAGAGATAGATGGACGAGGAAGAGTCACTATCAGATTCCCTAATGGAAGAAGTTAAGGGGATCAAATGGGTAATGCACATCCCAGGTTTGGCATGAAACATGTTATCTGTAAGTATGTTAAATGATGCAGGTGTGCAAGTTATTTTTTCAAAAGATGGATGCAAGATGATTAGAGGAGCTATAGTGCTCGCGAAAGGTACTAGGAGAGGTACCCTATTTTGGTTGGATGCTTGCAATTCACAGTACAATAGTTCTTCTATCTCAAGGAAGAGAGCAACAGTCACTTCATCTCCACCATCTGAACCAGCAGTGAATAAGTCTGTGGTAATGGGTTCCAATGGTAGTGCAGCAAGTGTACCTAAGGGTGCTAACACTTTGGAAGGCAAACTTCCTGCAGAAAAGACAATGTTGTGGCATATGAGATTTGGCCACATTGGTGAGAAGGGTCTCAGAACCCTGAAAAATTAAAACCTTTTGAGGGGTTAAATGATTGTAGTCTCAATTTCTAACTTTGTGAACACTATGTTTATGGTAAGAAAAATCGTGTTCAGCTATACTCCAGTTCTCACAAGTCTTCTAGTATTTTGGATCTTATCCATTCGGATGTGTTTGGTCCTGTTAAAGTTCCTTCACTCTCCAAATCTATATATTTTGTATCTTTTATAGATGATTACAATAGAAGGACATGGATTTATTTCCTTAAAATCAAGACACAAGTTTTCAGTCGGTTCAAGGAATTTAAAGCTCTTGTAGAGAATTGGACTGGTAAAAGAATTAAGTGTGTGAGAATTGACAATGGTGGAGAGTTTTGTTTGACAGAGTTTGAACAATTCTGTAAAGAATGAGGGATCGAGAGGCATAAGAAAACTCCTTATACCCCACAGCAAAATGGAGTTGCTGAAAGAATGAATAGGACATGGATGGAGAAGGCTAGGAGTATGCTTAGTGGAGCTGGCCTCGAACAAAGATTTTGGGCTGAAACTATGGCCACTTCTTTCTATCTGGTTAACAGATCTCCTACATCAGCTCTTATTGGTAAGACACCCATGGAGGTGGGGTCTAGTAAGAAGCCTTCTATTAGACATCTTCATGTTTTGGGTTGTGAATCTTATGCACATGTGCCTAATGAGAGAAGATCTAAGTTAGAAAACAAGGTTGTAAAATGTATCTTCACCGGCTACAGTGTTGGTGTGAAAGGATACAAGCTTTGGGATCTTGTGATTGGTAAGGTTTTATTTAGCAGAAATGTTATTTTTAGAGAGCTAACACCTTCTCCTATTGTGCTACAGCCAGATGAAAAAGAAATGAAAGAAGGTGTTATTTAGTTGCCTCCTACCGCTGAGAAGACTAAACAGAGAGACCGTGATGGATCTGATGATGAGGAGAACTCTAGAAGCTCTAAAAATTTAGAAGAAGAGGTAGAACAACCTCAACCTCAACCCTTGAGGAGATCCATGAGAGAAAGAAAGCAACTAGAGAGGTTTGGATTATCTATGTTAGATTCCAGTTGTGCTTATGACTTGATTACAAACACTGATGAGCCTAGATTTGTGAAAGAGGCTATAGGTATAGAAGATGCAGGTTCCTGGATTGAGGTCGTGGATGATGAGATGGCTTCATTGGAGAAGAAAAAAACTTGGGACCTGGTACCTTTTCCTAAAGGATGGAAACCTGTTAGAAGCAAATGGGTGTTTAAGAGGAAATCATGTGTAGATGGTAGTGTTGAGAGGTATAAGGCCAGATTGGTTGCAAAGGGGTATTCACAGGTGGAGGGAATTGATTATGGTGAAATATTATATCCTATTGCAAATCTTACATCCATTAGATTTCTGTTATCTCTAGCAGCATCATATGATTTAGAGGTAGAACAGATGGATGTGAAGACAACTTTCCTTCATGGTGATTTGGAGGAAGAGATCTATATGTCACAGCCTAAGCACTATATTCAAAAAGGTAAAGAGTCTTTGGTTTGCAGATTAAAGAAGTAACTGTATGGTTTGAAACAATCTCCTAGGATGTGGTACCTTAAATTTGATGCCTTTGTGTTGTCGATTGGTTTTCTGAGATCAAAATCAGATCATTGTGTTTATTTCAAATTTGACAATGATTGCCTTCTTATTATTGCATTATATATTGATGATATGTTGTTGATTGGGAAGGGTATGGGTATGATTTATGATTTGAAGTCTCAGTCGTCAGCACCGTTTGAGATGAAAGATCTAGGGGAAGCTAGGTATATTCTAGGTATGGAAATCAGTAGAGATAGATCTAACAGAAAACTTTGGTTGAGTCAGAGTAAGTATGTGAAGTCTGTGTTGGACAGGTTTAGCATGGCAGATTGGAGACCATTGTATATTCATGTTTCTATGGGAACAAAGTTATATGTGGATGATTGTCCAAAATCTCCTAGTGAGGTGGAGGACATGAGAAAAGTACCTTATGCGAGTGTCATTGGTAGCCTTATGTATGCTATGGTCTGTACTAGACCAGACATTTCCCAAGCAGTGGGAGTCCTGAGTCGGTTTATGGCTAAACCTGGATGGGTACATTGGGATGCAGTTAAGAGAGTATTCAAATATTTGAAGGGTACATCAGAGTATTTTATATGCTATCATGGAAACTCTTTTGGATCTCCGCATTCATTTTGTATTCATGGGTTTGTGGATTCAGATTGGGCAGGTGACATTGATAGTAGGAGATCCACCAGTGCCTATGTGTTCACTATGTTTGGTGGTGCCATCAGTTGGATGAGTAAGCGACAACCTGTGGTCGCTTTGTCCACGATAGAAGTAGAGTACATGGCATCTAATCATGCTTGTAAGGAAGCTATTTTTCTTAGGAAACTATGTTTGGATGTTGGTGTTGATGCAGGACATATTACATTTTTTTGCGACAGTCAGAGTGCTATTTGCCTTGCGAAGAATCCAACTTTCCATGCCAGAATGAAGCACATTGATGTGCAGTTTCACTTTGTGAGAGATATGGTAGAGGATGGAAAGGTAAGTTTGGAGAAGGTAGATACAATAAAGAATGTTGCAGATGCATTGACAAAACTTGTGGGCACAGCAAAGTTCAGATGGTGTTTGGAGTCTATTGGCCTCTCGGCCTACAACAATTAAATCCTGTTATTTCCTTTGGCTCTTACAAGGTGTTTGACAAGTGGGAGAATGTTAGGAATAAGGTGTCTCAACCTTTTATATTTCCTTACATTGGATATTTTCCAAATGTCGGCACTTTGGACAATGTGTAAGGTAATCATGATTGAAACGGTTATGGCAGATTCCTATGACGGTCTTTAAAATTTGTAAGAGCTAATTGTGGAAGATTTGATGATGGGTGAAGACATGCAAGACATGTGGCAACTGATCATGTTGAGTACTATACACTCTTCTGCAACCAAAAACAAATTTTTGGGTTCCTATTTTCTCGGAGAATGGTAAAACCCTAATACGGTTGTCTTTGGAAGTTTCCCTAAAAAGGGAAGCGCATGATATAAGCATTTTTTAGGGTTGCGAATCTGAGTGAGAAGTTAGTGTATTGTTGGAATTTTTTTATGCTGCTGAATTTGTCTTCAAGTGTTGATTATCTCCTAAAAGAACTTGCATTGCAAGTGTATTGTAAATAGTAATAGTTTTGATTAATACATTGTGTAGGTTTTGGAGTGCTGGGGTTTTTTACCGAACGGTTTTCCCTAGGGTAAATCATTATTTCATTCTCATTTTTCTATGTATGCATGTTATTGTATTGTCATTCTATAATTGCTAAGGGTTAAATCTAAATTTGCACGATCCTCTTCTCGGGAGTTTAGCATAGGGGACTATTTTCTGCACACTTAGTTTCCTTTCATGAACAACCAATATCTATAACCCATTCATATTTCTCTTCAACATGAGGTACTAAGGATTTTTATTCATGTATAGGTTCATCATCCTTAATATCAATAAATCCAATTTCATCATAGTCAATAGCATCATCATAAAAAACACCTTCACTAGCATAATAACATTCCTTGTCTTTTGAATACTTTGATTTTTAAAACATAGATTTATGTTTTGGAACCCTTGTAGGACATCGAGATGAAAAATGACCAATCTTGTTGCATGAAAAACATTTCAAAGGTAACTTGCCTTCGAATTTACCCTTACCTCTCTTTTCTCTTCTAGCAATCAGGGCTACCACTTCACTAGCTTTCTTTCTTCCTCTTATATCTGTTCCCATTCATCAACATAGTCTATGAGTTCTTCTCTCAAGTCACTATTGTTGGTGCTCACAATTCCAGATAAGGTCTTTTCTTTTCTATGCACAGTCACCTTGAATGCTGACTCAAATTTCAGTAGAGAATCTCCCAGTTTTGAGGCCTAAAAAGTAGTTAGCTTTCCAATCAAAATCTCTCTATTGAAGTTCGGTGTCAAAGGTATAATCTCCTCTATAGCTTGTACTTTAGTTTTGTATGCAGGTTTTAGAGATCTAAGAATCTTCGCAGTCACTTCTTCCTCACTTTATGTACCTCCAAATTTCTTGATGCCAGTAACCACTTTAGTAATTCTTTGTGCATATGCTCTAATGTTCTCATCATCTTTAATTTTCAATGATTCCATCTTTGTCTTCCAGTTTTGTAGCTTCACCTATTTTGTAAACTTATCTCCTTCATACAGTGCTTCCAATCTTGTCCAAATTTTTGTCATGCATCACTGTTACAATACAGAAACCAATCTTCACTAAAACATCTATAACAACTCTAATATACAATATTAATCCAAGCAACCTTAGGAATAAGGTCATCACACATCTTTCTTCAGATCCTCATCTTCGCTCATTCTGATTCATCCGTACAGTGTTCATACACTTCTGTCAGTCATCATACAATAGTAATAACCAATCTGTTCTCTCCACACAAACATATTTTGACATCAGTAACAAAACATGAATGCCAACAACATCAGTAGTACCCAATTATGATATTATCCAACATAGGTTTCATATTTCATTTACATTTGTATATATTTGTCTTCTTTGTGTTTCTCTTCAGGATTTTTTCTACATCATATGTAAGAAGACATGTTATGTGCAATCTTAAAACATAATTTTACTAGAGACAATTCTTTATTTTAGAATATCTTATGTGGGTTGGGTAAAGTAATTTGTTGTAAATAGAAATTTGAGAAATAGGGCATCCTAAGGCTGTAATATTTGATATGCATCAAAATGAATCTTCATTTATTTAATTTTATCTAATATCTACTAAAATTGAACTCCTCAACCTAATTGTGATAATTTAATCTTTTTTCCCAATGCTCACAATCCCCATACCAAATTTTACAACTTCTACTAGCCCCCATCATGGACAAATATTTATCATACATAAGGTCCATCTTATGTAAAAGGGTGTCTAAAAGGTAAAATAAATTATTTCTCACATATCTCTAATGTTTGTGACTTCATATCCTCTTCCCAATTTCCAATTTGTACTAGAACCAATTGTTGTCATGAGGATTTGTACCTTAATACTTAAGTGTGATACTCAACAATGTCGTGGAACATGGGAACAACTACGAGCATGTGGGTTTCTCATTGCGTAGATAAACCTTTGAGTTATGGATTAGATTCCCTTTTGATATCGTAAAACTAAATGATTCACTAGGAAAAGGGATAAAAGGAATCATGAAATGAAATCTATCCTAACATTAACAGGGTGATATACCAAATGATAACTTGAATGCAACTGGAAAACTCACATTATTATCCAATAAAGAAATGTTCTGCCTCACAACTCATCTAAATATGCTTGAATAAAAGATTCTTATGAAAGGCTCTTATTTAATAATGCTTACAATCATAAAATAATAATGTTTTCACAATCTCAATACATAACAAAACTTAAACACAAGCACAAACTTTCCCCTTAGAACATTACTTTTTGCATTTAATACTGAAGGAAATAGACAAAATGAAGGTAAAACATAACATTAATGTCAAATCATTCACAACAATACTCAAAACAAGAAAATTAAGAAGGAAACCAGTCTCTATTATTGAATAATCAAGGAAAACTATGGCACAATTTGCATGTGCTCAATATAATATATCCCTAAATTTTATAGAAGCCAAAATATGGAAAAAATAATGAACCCCCCAAAATAACAGCCAACAAGAGAAATTATAGATCAGGAAACCTCATGGGTAGAGAAAAAATGAAACTCAAGTAGAAAAGAGGTGAAACTACCAGAAACATGTAGTTAACTCCAAAATGGATGCTTCACCCATAAGTGCCCTCAAACTAAAGTAGAAATCATGTAAACACGTCAAAAATGAAAAATATCTCCAAGGTTTTAATGTACATGGAAAACCCACAAAAGGGGGAATCAAACTAATAGAAAAAAGGAGTTGATAGCTCTATTAGGATCCTTAACTAATGTCAAACCCAAAAGGACTCTCTAACTAATACTAAACTACCATAAAGTCATCAAAAAATCCTCCAAATCTGTCCATGATATATGGAGACTCACTTTGAAACCCTAGTTACATTTTGACTCAAACAATTACTCACACTTTTACAATTATATTTGCATTTTTTAAATATTAGTTACTAGATGATGCATTATACACCTCAGAAAATAATTCACATTGCAAATAAGATGCAAAAATAAAATTAAAAAGTAAAACTCCTAAGGGGTGATATTTACTTTTGCAATATAATTATAATTTTCTAAGTGATGTATAATGCATCACATAGTAAATTATATATATATATATATATATATATAT
>MU225685.1:1691987-1709915 GCA_018584345.1 Thuja plicata | reverse complement strand
AGTGCTTTAAGTGGGGATTTTTATTTATTTAATTAAAAGAGGGGTTTTCTTTTAATTAAATAAATTAGAAGAATTTTATTTAATTAAATGGGAGGAATTTAATTTAATTAAATAAGATAAATTTTATATAATTAAAAGGGAGATTAAATCTTTTAATTAAATAAAAATGATCAAACCTTAGGAAATATTGAAATAATCGAATTAATTACGATTTGATCCAGGAAAATGATTTGAATTGAAAATGTTGCAAAACATTGATTCAGGAATTTGATAAATTGATAAAATGATAAATGGGGGCCCATAGTCTAGGCGACCATTTTAAATGTGCATACACTACAAAGATGATGCCGACAGAGGATGAAGATGGTCGAATTTTAAAAATCTAAAAATGACCCAGTTCGAGAAATCAAATTTCCTATCTCCAACAGAAATATTAGGTTTACACGAGGTTTTTTGGATTTTCGGCCAAAGCCAAATCCGAAATTTAGGTAGTTAGTTTTTAGTTAGTTTTTTTTTTTTCAAAATAATTTATAATAAGGGTTATGTCTTTTCACCCTAAAGAGGTGTGAAAGCCACTCAAACACATATATATACATAATGTAAAGAGACAAGAATAGAATATATATTTTTAATAGGATAGAATTTGATCACACCTACAACATGGACTCTGATATACTATTTTTTCAACATTAATAAAGATAAGTGCTCTTATTTTTACTTGTGGTTATAAGTTATATATTTTTAGTTAGTCTTTCAGATATTCTATTTTATAGTGTTTCAATGTGTTAAATTCCCTGAGTATCATAATTCAAAATTAATATATATATAGTTTAAATATCAATTGAAAGATCTGCGTATCTTCTCTTGTTTTTATCGGTCTCTTAATTTGAGTTAAATTCGATAAGATTAGCTATATAGATTGATTTGAATTATAAGTCAAGTGGAAGCCTGTGAAATGATAGTCTCGCTTTATTAAAAGCAAGTTTTTAAAACTGTCTCTGATTATACGTAGGATTGAGAATTTTTTGACTCTATAGCCCAAGTATTTAGTAGGCACTGATCTAATCATTATTTGGAAATTTTCATTTGGTTCATACTTTGTAGTTTGTAGATTATTTAATTATTATTTCAAAAGCGTTATTTTTAGTCCTTAGTATAATCCATTTTAGTCAAGCTTTATAAAGTAGATATTATAAGGAGATTTGTTTCTTTCCTCCAAGGATCATTCACCACCTTCGGAGGAACTTTGTTTTGTGTACGCAGTGGTGTGACATAGAAATTTTGATAGTTCAAAGTGAAATCAGGCCTACTAGCCTTGGCTTGATTAAGCCAAAATTGTAGAGGTATCAAGTGGTGCATCACCATTATACCTGTCAGTTGGCCAAAAGTGATCCATTATTTTTTGGCACCAATGCATCTGAAGCGAGTCTTAATGGCTATTGTTATACATGCAACAAATTTGAGCACAAGGTTGAACATTGCAGATCAAGGATACCTAAAAAATCGGTAAGTTTTCTAAGAAGAGAAGGAAACATGAATGTCACATGCACTATTTGTGGAAACTATGGACACATGGCTATGATTTTTTTATTGAGGAATCCTAGAGGTAATGCTAGACCCTAGAGCACAACAAGTATGATATGTTTTTATTTTCATAAGGTTGGACATCTTGCATTTCAAAGAGCGTTTACAAGAGCAGAGTGTGATTTCATATTGTGATCGATTGTGCAAACTATTTGAGCTAATCACTTATAGAGAATTGAACTACAAATTTGAAAGCCCTAAATAAGATATTTAGTAGAGAGGTGGTCAATTGTGAAGGAATTTGGTGTGTTCAAGTTGCAAAGTAGGAAATATATTGAATCACCATGACATCAAGGATTGATACACCTAAATTGATCGAGATAATAAAGGAGGCAAAACTAGAACATAAGCTACACCCATTGAAGGCAGAAGAAGTTGACAAAATTGGTGCCCTATCCCTAATTCCACCTCATGTTCTATTGATTGAATATGTAAAAAAGTTTATTCATTGTAATATTGTTGAGTTAGGTAATGAACATATATAGAAAGTGTACTTAGTGATGTGCAACAATGGAGAACTTAAGGATGATTTCAAACATATTCAAAAGAAGGTTTTGACACACATTTTGGACTTATCAGATATATTCAAAGAAGAATGGATTTGATATGTCTTGAATCATTTTCATGATCAATTCGTATGGTTGGACCAGCCGATCAAGATCACCAAGGAGTTGATTTATATGCTCGCGGGTTTCTCAACGGGTGTGGAACCCTATATTCTAAGGAAAATATCCATGAGTATGGTTGGACAACTCACTATGTCCAAGAAAGATCACAGAGCAATAATAATATATGACATTGAAGATCAGGAGGCTTGATTTTCAGAAATGATTGTTGGTTACAAGGTCTACCAATCGAGTCAGTTTAATAATGTGCCAGGTGGAGCTATTCACGTCGCTTACCAGATAGTAAAGGAAGGAACCAGATATGACCTAGATGAGATGGTGAGAACACATATATTGGGTAAATTGAAGAAGATTCAGCTTGATAAGAAGTAATCACTAAATTTTGGATCAATTTGGGTATGTATGTTCTTCTATGTTCAAAATGTTTTCCCTGGTAAAGGAGTGGTAAGTTGGAAGATAGATAGACCAGCCATTTCTAGCGAAGGTTTAGGGTCATATTCAAAACAAGAACATAGCATCAAAGGATCTTATTAGCATTCAAGAGTGCATTACACAGGTCAATTACTCTTGTTGTTTCGCTAATAGTTTCAACAAGTTTAAATCACTTAACAGGTTAGTCTCTAGCAAGACTTTATTATAAATCCACTAATAGGGTGAACATTGTAATAGTGGGATTAAATCATCTACCAAACTAGTCTGTAATAGGACTTTAGATACTTCTAATAAGGTATTAGTCACTCCTAATAGGGTAATTCACCTATAAAGTGACATATTGTAAGCTCCTAACAGAGCACTCTTTTCTACCACAGTGAGAAGATTGTGGGTTTCATCCCCACCATGGTTATTCCCTCTAACCAAGGGTTTCCATGATAAAAATATGAGTTTTATGCATGTGGAAGTGTTGTTACTTTATTAATTTCACTTTTACTTTGAAGTTATAGTTATATGTTTCATAGTTTGGAAGTTACTTTTGCTGCTATTCAAAAGTATAAGTAAAAGTCTAAATATTTTATTAGTCCTGATTCACCCCCCTCAGTACCTATTATTTCCAAAAAATCAATTGTCTCTATAGAAGTGATAAATTCAACCATCATTTATTTGACATTGAACAATCCTTACATTAAAATACATTGTTTCCTTAGTACCATCTTGTTAATCTTGAATTTAGTGGTTGCATTTATCTTTGGTTTCAAGATTATGTTTCACAAGAACATTATTGTTTTGATAGTCATGATATCATTGTATTTTCTACTTGGATACACTAAATGTAATTATTCCTTGACTATATTAGGACCTCTTAATTAATTTTAAGAATTTTATCTCCAATGAATTTGTTTTCTCCAAACATCATTGTAGCACTACCTTATATCATGAATCTTCTATTTCTCTTTTATCATTGAATTTGGTCTATATTTTCAATCTTTGCATTAATTCAGTATTTCTGGGTGAAGAAATTTGATATTCTCATGCAGAAATTTCTATTTACATGATGACTCTATTGTCTTATTATAAATACTTCTCCTCTATTAGAAATCTTAGCAGTTTAAAGAGAAAAGGTTGTCCTTCTAAGACAGAAATGATTCTCCTATGCCATACTATATTGTTAACAATGATGATGCTCCATGTTTATGAAGCTTTGATAATTTTACCTTAGCTATGATCTATTTTATTGATGGTTCTTTTTAACTTTGATTATTGATATCATTGTAATCAAGGTCTCCTTGAATATCTTTTGACAACATTTTGTATCTCTATTATAGATTATAGATGACTAATTTTATTCTCTTGGCAACAAAATAACACTCAGAATGATTCGTTGTTATTGTTCCATTTATCATTGGCATATGATATCATCTCTTCTATTTTCACAATCATAATGTTGATTTAAACATGTATGTAACTCTTGTCATTTCATTCATTGAAATCACTATTATGACATTATTTTCACCTTATTGAGATTGGTACTAGAGTCACCTGAGTATTATGATAATATTGTACCTTTTGGATCGAAGGATTACTTTTTAGATTGTTTTGTACTATGTGATCACCATATAGCATCATTATGTCATTTCATTTTCCATTATCTCTACTCATATTTATGTCATTCATGATTGTTGATGTCCTATTACTCTTCCCTTTGGACAACATTGTCTAAATTTGGAAGTACTATCTTACTAGTGACATGAAAGAAATGTTTTATTTCTTTTCAAATTTATAACTCTTTGCACCCTTTTTGTTATGTTGGTTTTACATTGACACTTGATAGCTATTAACAAGATGTTGTATTCGAGTATGCATCTGTTACCCTCTAAAAGTTTTATTTTCTATCATGGTTTTAATTTCTCATTTTCTTTAGCATCATTTAGCTTTATACATATCATTCATTGTTATTGTACCTTGGTTACTCATAATAATTTATGCATGCTCATGAATATGAAACTAATTTTAATGACATTTCTTTTGTCTTTGATAGTGACCTAACTACATTCTATTTCATTCCTTCTCTTATCTCTTTGATTTGCCTTTAATTCTTGGAATTTACTGCCTTGAAATATTCACTATCATTTTCCTTTGATGATCATTACAATAGACTTTGTGATTTAACGGCTATGTCCTCTAATTGTTATGGTGACTATTTCAACCCTGTTATTTGATAGAATTCTTGGCTCTACCCTTGTGCAAGACCATTTCACCCTAAATGCTGAATTCTTCAAGTGATGAATATGTGCCTATACCTACACAACGGACAAACATGAGATAAAAATAATGAATTCTGATTTTTTCTTTTGATTTCCTTCCTAAATTGATACAATAGCTAATTAGATGTATTATGCAACTGATTTATTCATGTGTTGATGATATGTAGGTAAATAATTGTGACCCTGAGCTCTAACACAACATTTATCTCCTTGTAGGCTTCTTTGGATGACGAGGAAAGAAAACTAAAGCTGAGGATGAAGCCATAGAATCTACCAACAACTATGGGATTCGTCATTCTAGGTGATGATAGGTCTCATTTCTTTATTTTTATTTCATTCTCTCATGCATGCATTTACCTTTGTAATGTGTATTTCCAGTAACTCCCATGGCTTGTGTGAGATATGTCCCTTACTAATTATGAATAAAAGAAACAACTTTTGATGAAACAATTGTATAGTTTTTGCTTGTAAAACTTTTGCATAAACATGATCTATTATTCTTTATTAGTATCTATTTTCTAGTAAGAACACTAAATAGAAACAAAATGTATACCTTTCACCTTTAGTTGCACATAATCTCTTAGCTCTACCTCTTTTAGTTGGAAGAAAAAATAGGTAACATTTTTGGCGATATCTCATGGGGGTTTTCCTACTAAACATATCAGACCAACTACCTTTTCAAAATCCGTTAGGTACAAAGTATTTCCTTCCTTTGACAAACTTAGAAAAAAAAACTTCTTATTGCTGACACTGAAACTAACTAACTCACCTAACATAATCCTATTGAGGGGACCTAAACTGTTTGTAATAGTGAATCCATGAAAAAACATGTTTTCATCACTATGAATGATATATCTTTTCTCAATTAGACTATATTAGGTAATAAAAAAATGCAAACTCAAACTGAAAAATGGAAAACTGCTTTGAAATCATATCATTGGTACTTGTATGAAGGAAATGTTTATGATGTGAGAAAGTAGATACATCATTTCATATCTTACATGATGGATATTTCCTTCATACCATGATGTGTTGGTAGTGTGTCAGCGTCCCTTACAAGATTCATGATATGGTTTAACTGCCTCTTGTAGATTCTATAAGTCTAGGGATTGTATCACGCATTGACAAGTTGATCTTTTGGTGCAATGATAACCACTACCTGTAACAAGTGGTATCAAAGCTTATTCAAAGGTTTGAATCTTCTCCATGTGTGACACGGGCCTGTAGAGAGTGATGTTTTGTGGGATTTTTGGCAGTGTATTAGCATCCCTCGCAAGATTTGTGACATGGTTTAATTGCCTCATATGGATTCTATAAGTCTAGTGGTTGTATCGTGAATTAAGAGGTTGATCTTTTGGGTGCATTGACATCCACTACTTGTAAAAATGATGATGTAGTACAATAGTATTATACCTTATTACTCCTACCACATTGAAAGAAAACTAATTAAACTGAAACATGTGCAATCAACACTTAGAGGAAACTGAAACTGCAACTGAACTATCACTCAAAATGTAAATGAAACCTACCCTACTCTAAAATAATGAGATGATGATGACTAAAACAAAACCATTGAATAGTTTCTATAAGTAACACCCTTTTTCTTCCTATCTTGATATGCTTAAGCAACTTTAAGAGTGTTGAGACAAGATGGAGATGTAAAAAATTGTTACCAATTTTTTCACCTATGGCTCAAAACAGGTAGAGTTGATTGCATTTGGAAAGTTAATAAATGAAGAATCTAGCACCCATCTTTAGGACAAGAACACATATATGGTCTATATCAATGGTAAAGAAGAAATGCATAAACCAAAAGAGAGAGAGAGAGAGAGAGAGAGAGAGAGAGAGAGAGAGAGAGAGAGAGAGAGAGTTGTTTTTCTAATATGTTTGCTCCATGTACTAGTATAGGTTCATTCATTAAAAATTGAAGGACAAATAAGTTATGAACTATCAAAGGGACATTACATTTTGTAGTGAACCCTTTCTTTTTGGTGTGAGAGGCTAAGAGAGCCATGGTTTCATGGTATTAGGGTGCAATTCAATATTTTTTTTGTTCTTCCAAAAGATCAGAGCAGAGAGCATCATCGCATGTAGGTACACCTGCAGTAGCAGGTCAAAACTCCATAAGGGGATTTATCCCACATTCTACCTAGAAGTTCTCATTCAGTGTTTTTATATGTAGTTAATCACTTAGTTGGTAACCAAAAGAAAGCACTTTTGGTTCACTCATGCGCGCGTAGGCATTTGGAGAATGACATAGATGGGACATCAAATAATGTTTTGTGGGTTGCATAGACTTGGCGTGGCATTTGGATGATGATGTGGTAGATCAGAAGTGAGATGGAAAGTGATGGTTAGTCATGAGGTTGTGAGGTGAACTGGAAGTCAGTGAAAAATGTTGTGAGCTAGTGAGTGATGGTTAGTCACTAGGTGAGCTAGCAATCAGTGAAAAATCTCATGAATTGGTGAGTGGCGATTAGTTGCAAGGTCAGGTTGCAGT
Source organism: Thuja plicata (assembly GCA_018584345.1). Lineage (NCBI taxonomy): Eukaryota > Viridiplantae > Streptophyta > Pinopsida > Cupressales > Cupressaceae > Thuja > Thuja plicata. Next base: position 1,702,506 of record MU225685.1, on the reverse strand, counting down.
TAATAAATCAAGCAACAAGCTCATGAGTAGCGGTTTTCATCAGGTCATGGTAGTTAAAGACAATTAGAAAATCAAATGGAGAGCTTGAGATAGTAGGTCATCGTCAGGCTATGAGATAGGCTGACGGCTAAATATAACAGTGGAGAGCTAGCAATGGTTGTTGTTGTTGGCTCATGGGATAAAAAGGAATAGTGATCTTGAGTTAGAGAGTTAGTGATAAGCTTCCATGTGGAGGTTCAGATGCAACGGTAATAAAGGTTAAGTTTCTGGATTTTTGCTAGCTCTCGGGTAAGTAAATTCTCTTAATTGAAATATATGCAGAGTGCTTCATAAAAATCATCAAACAATATGGATTGTCGAGTAAGAAGAATCAAGAAAAGGAAAATAAAATAATATTTGATAAGTGAAGTGCCAAGTGATGGATTTGTGGCTTCATGGGACCCGCATCAAATAAAGATTACATTGGATAAGTCAACTGGAGTGAAATGATACAAAATTTATTCGAAAGGAAAAATTTTGAGTGATGATGTCATGTCGAATAAATTTTATCATCAGATAAGCTAAAAAGCTTTCCATATGAGAAGAAAATTTACCTGATAATGGGTGATGCCACAAGTTTTTCTACATCAAGGAATCGATTAAAGTGTTAGTAGTAAGAGAGAGGGGGGAGTGAATTAGTGGCCTCAAAAATTAATCCTTAAATCAAACCTTAAAATTGATTACCACATTTATAAGCCTCTATTTATATTCAATCCTAAAAGATGAATGCCTTGAAATACTTATTTCAAATTACTACTTGTCAGAATGCTTTGTAAAACCTTCTTATGTATGTTTACCGATAAGCAGTCTTTCTATTTACCGAAACACAGTAAACAACTAGTGTATACCGATCAATCCAGATTTACTAATGTGAAATGCAAAAAAATAAAGTAATGAATCATAGACACATGACACATGTATTTTTAATGTGGAAACCCTGTTAAGGGAAAAACCACTGGGATTGGTACCCCAAATTTTTACTCTTCTAAAGTGAGCTCGGTGAAGATCCAACCCTGTTAAAGGTTACAAACACACTGTTAGGTGTGACCTTGTTAGAGGATTTAAATGAATAGTTTGTCACTTAGTATCTGGCATCTAATGCTACCATCCTTGATCAAACACTCTCTTGGCCTGTCAATAGGTATCGGGCATATCCAATGCTACTTTGTATGATCAAACTTTTTGATACTCCTTGGGATGTATTTGAATTAGAAAAGAATTTTAAGTCTCTCTCAGTTAAGAGACTTGATGCTTCAGTGATTAAACTAAAACAATAAATTGTTATGTTCACATATACAACTTGAATTGCAAATTTTCAGATCTATTGTAAGTGCATTACCTTTCTGATCAATATTATCAATTCAATACCTTTTCTCCACACTGTTCTACTTTGTGATGTTGTATCACTATTTGTCAGTGTCTACAGAATTTATCTCTCTCCTCAGTTTGATTGATCACATATGAACGAAGACTTTCTTCTCATTCATAATCTCTTCAGCATCTATTCTTTTGTCACTCCCCCTATTCATATTGAATAAGCTTGTTTCTTATATAGACATGATTTCACTATTTCTTGGCTTTTTTGATCTTGGCGTGATCCACAAGTCTAGCCCATAAGATTTAAATCAAAACTCTAGTTCTATCTCATAGAGATCTTCTTGCCAACTGGACAAAATAGCTTTAAATCCTTTACTTATCTCTGGTTGTATCTTGTCGATTAAAACAATGATAAGTACCAGTTAAGTCTATATTTATCTCTTAACACTAAGCATTTTTTCATTTTCTAAACTCTCTATTCTATCATTCAATACTTTAGTTAGCTTTCTATGATAACTAACTTCTCCGTCAGTGTGACTTTAGTTATCTTCAGGATCTCCATCTGTCGGGCAACACTGTAATTCTGTCTGTTGGGTTACATTGTGCTTTTTCTCATCGGGTAACACTATGACTTTTCTCATCAGTAATGTTGTTCTTTTTCTCATCGGGTAAAATTGTGACTTTGCTCTTGTTTGGTTTACTCTGACCGTCAGTGTGCACTCTGTCGGTGTATATAGTCACTTTGTGAATACTTAAATTTTATGCATTACTAATAGCATAGCCTTTGATTCATTGGTTCTCTGAAGTCTTTAGCAATATGTACATGACCATATAGATTGTATCAAGTTGACATCAATGACAATACAATAAATTAACTAATTTAATGCCTTGCATTAACTTTCTATGTCACTGTGATCATCAACTTAACATCTTCAAACATTCAATCAGTTATAGTTCATCAATCTCTCCCTTTTGCATTCCACACTACATTATCACACTATATTATCACTAATACAATATGAAATATAATAGTTTAAGTTAATCAAACTACCAATCTTATGTACTATAACCTATACGAATATCTAGTCCTCGGTAAGCTTATGAGAGCTTAGATTTGATTATTGCATCTTTCTCTTTGTCTTCAATCCCTACACTGGATATATGTAGAATATTTCTTCCTCTGATGTGATGTGTTCTTTTCCTATGTCAAACTCTCTCCCTTTCATTTTTCTCTTTTCTTTTGATGTCTCTTTTCCCTTTTTTCAACAATCTCTCTCTTTGTATGTACTCTCCCTTTCTAGTTACATCTCTCCCTTTGGATAATGTGATGGATATATTCTCTCCTTAATGTGATAATGGATATAATTATCTCCCTTTGACAACAATTCCAAACTAATATTTGACAGTAATGCCAAATAATCCTTTATATCCATAATATACTCCTTGAATTTCCCAATCCATCAGCAATACAATAACTCTGGTGCTTGGAGTAGATAAATACCTTGTTTTGTATTGATGTATCTTTGAAGTCCATATCTTTGCTTGCATCAACATGACTGATACTCTGATAATATGTAGGCTGATGCAGCCTTCTAGTCATCTTACTGACTAGTAGACAAGGGTCTGACCCCTAGTCTTTTTCTCAAGTACTCAAATGCGTCCTTGGGTAGTGCCTTGGTGAAGATATCAGCTAATTGTTCCTTTGATTGCACATACTCAAGTATCACCTCCTTTCTTGAACTTGTTCTCTCAAATAATGATACTTGATAGTGATATGCTTTTTTTTAGCATGCATGACTGGATTCTTGGAAATGTTTATTGCACTGGTATTATCACAATAGATAATTACTGGTTCAATAATTTTCATATGCATACCTTCTAGTAACTATTTTATCTATGCAATATTTGAGCAGTTTGCAGCAGCAACAACATACTCTGCTTCTATAGTAGACTGAGAGATGCATCCTTGCTTCTTGTTGATCCATGTGACAAGTTTGTCACCCATAAATAATGCTCCTCCAGTTGTGCTCTTTTGGTCATTAACATTTCCAGCCCAATTAGCGTCGATAAAGACCTTAAGTTAAATTTTCCTTCTCTTCTATATCATAAGCTATATTCCTCAGTATTCTTCAGATATCTTAGGATTATTTTCACAATAGTCTTATGTGATTCCCTGGGATTAACATAAAATATTGCAACTATTCCTACTGCATGTGCAATATCTGGTCTAGTATGTACAACATACATGAGTTTTCCAATCATAGATTTGTACAAAGTTTGATTTACCTCTGATGACTTGTCCTCCTTTGTCAGCTTACATACAGTTTTTATCAGTGTTCCAACTGGCTTGAAATATTCAATCTTGAATATTTTCAGCACTTCCTTGATGTATTTGGATTGTGTAATGAAAACACTTTCATCTTGTTGCATGATCTGTAGACCAAGAAAGAGCTTGATCTCTCCAAACATAGACATCTCAAAATATTTGCTCATTTCATTTGCAAATGATTCACATAGCATATCATTGCCTCCAAATATGATGTCATCAACAAATATTTCAACAATCAAAATGTTAGCATCAGTATCTTCCTTCAAATAAAGATTATTGTTTTCACTAGTTCTTCCAAATCCAATACTTATGAGATAAGAATGAAGTCTTTCATACCAGGCTCTTGGTGCTTGTTTTAATCCATACAAGGCTTTGTGTAGTCTACATACCATGTTCCTTTTGTCTAGATCAACAAACCCTTCTGGTTTCTCAATGTATACCTCTTCCTCAAGTATTCCATTTAGGAATGCAGACTTGACATCCATTTGGTATACCTTGACTCCTTTACATGCATCATAATAAAGTAATATTCTCACTCCTTCTAGTCTAGAAATGGGTGCAAAGGTTTCTCCATAGTCAATCCCTTCTTCTTGTGCATACCCCTTGCATACTACTCTTGCTTTGTTTCTGGTGACTTCTCCATTCTCATTCATTTTATTCCTGAATATCCATTTTTTACCGATGACATTCTGGTCATCTGGTCTCGGTACAAGTGTCCATGTCTTGTTTTTCTTTTTCTTCTCAATTTCTTCATTCATAGCACTAATCCATTCTTCATTATCAAGTGCAACATTGATAGATTTTGGTTCAAAATCACAAATAAGACATCTTTTGTTTAGAGACTTACTTCTGGTTCTCATACCAGCCTTCTTGTCTCCTATGATCTAGTTTTGTGGATGGTTCCTTCTGACTTATCTGGAAAGTACAGGTTCAATTCTTTGTCTATCATCTTGATCATCACTTTTTCCTTCATTCTTATCTCCATCACTTGGTACATCATCTTGAGCAGTATCCTAATTTTTGGTATTTACAGTCTGATGCTCGGGTGCAATATTCTGTTGCTCGGGAGCTATACAATGTTTCTTGGGTAGAGTGTCAGATTCTTCATTATAAACAAACCTGTTGTAGTCCTCTAGTTCTTTTGTGCTTTCCTTTTCATTCTTCTCTACATATTCATCTATGTTTACATTTGCACTTTCAACAATTTTGTTAGAGGCTTTATTGAGACATTTATAAGCCTTGCTCTTGGTGGAACACCATAGAAAGATACCTTCATCACTTTTGGAGTCAAGATTTCCATTTCTATCATCTTTTAAGATATAACATTGACTACCAAATATTTTGAAGTAACTTATATTGGGTGTGTAACCATACCATAGCTCATAGGGTGTCTTCTTCGTGTCTTTCTTCAATTGTACTCTATTCAATGTGTAAACAACAGTACTGACAGCTTCCCTCCAGAAGATTTGGGTGATGTCTTTCTCTATCATCAATGTCCTTGCACAATCAATGATGCATCTGTTCCTTCTTTTAGCAATTCCATTTTGTTGTGGTGTTCTTGGTGTAGAGACCTGTCTTTTGATTCCATGCTCATTGCAAAAGTTAGTGAATTCATCTAAAATAAATTCCCCTCCTCTATCTGATCTTAAGTATTTCAATTCCTTACCACTTTATTTTTATACCATTTCTTTGTACCATTTAAACATCTTGAACGCTTCAAATTTATCTTTTAGAAATATAACTGTCATCATTCTAGAGTAATCATCAACAAAGAGAATAAAATACCTATCTCTATATTAACTCTTTGTCCTCATGGGTCCACATAGATCAGTATGGGATAATTCTAGAATGGAATCAGATGTATGGGTTTTTCTTTTGAAACTAGACTTTGTCATCTTACCTTTTTGACAATTTTTGCACATGATATTGTCGGGCTTAGTCATTGTCAATAAGCCTCTTACATTTCTCTTTCTGCTTATCTTTATTATGTTGTCAAAGTTTACATGACACAATATTTTATGCCATAACCATATGTCTTTGTTTCTAGCCATTAAGCAAGTGGTGTCGGTATCATTCAGATAGAATAAGTTACCTTTTGTCTGCTCACCGATACCAATCAGACTTCCTGATTTATTGAAGATCTTTTCCTTCTTATTTTCAAATGTTACTCTGTGACCTGAATTATTCAACTAAGAAACACTCAATAGATTATAATTCAATCCTTTCACCCAATAAGCATTTTCACATTTTATCAGGTTATTCCACATTATAGTCCCTTTACCTTTAACTAGACAAGGTGCATCATTACCCATTCTTACTGAACCACTACTATAGTATTTAAAAGTCTCAAAATTTTTCTTTTCACCGGTCATATGGTGAGTGCATCCACTATCTATGATCTAGACATCACTTTTGCTAACTTTAGATATGAGTGCATTTTCTACATACATTTCTTTATCTTCATCTGAATCACCTTTTACTGCCACAAACACCATCTCGATGTCTTCATCAGATTCGGTGGCAGTATCTTCATCTTTGCATTTAGCTAGGTAACTGGCCTTCTTTCCTTTGTCCTTGTAGTCTCGGGTATCTCTTCTTTCTGATTTTCAATTGCTTCTGTAATCTCGGTTATCACCTCTGTCAAACTTATTTTCAAATGACCTGTCATTACTTCTATCATCTTTTCTCTTGTTAGGACAGCTTGCAACAAAGTGTCCAATCTCTTTACAATTAAAACATACAAGTGGTAATTTACCTTTTTTATTTACCTTTGCCTCTCTACATTCTTCTAGCCATAAGTGCTTCAATTTCATCAATATCTTCTTCTTCACTTTCACTATCACTATATTTTCTCATAGTGTGTTTATGACTTGATTTACTTATTCTCAAAGAAGATTTGAATGCAAACTCTATGTTTGGTAAGACACTATTATTAAATTTAGTCATCTCAAATGAAATCAGTCTTCCAATCAAACGATCTAGAGTAACAATGTTATTTGCTACTGCTCTCATTTCTTGTATGGAAGATACTCTAATAGCATAAGTAGGAAGTAAGGTTCTTATAATTTTACTTACCATTATATCTTCATCTAATACACCTCCAACTCCTCGGATAGTATTGACTACCTCTTTGATTTTTGTGTTGTACTATGTGATGTTTTCACCTTCTTTCATTCTGAGATTATCAAAATTTCCTCTAAAGCTTTCTGCCTTGGCTCTCAAAACACTTTTATCACCACCATGTACAAGCTTCAATTTATCCCACATCTGCTTTGCAGCTGTGCATGCTTTGACATCTTCAAATTCAACATCGAAGCTCTATTATCATGCAGTTGTGCTCATGCTTCTTTCTCATTTGTTCAACTGTGAGTTCTCTTGTGGGAAACACATATTCAGTATCTAAGTATTGAGTGACATCATTTCCAATACCTCATAAGTGGAGTCTTATCCTTCTTTTTCATGAAGCAAATTTGTCTTTGTTCAACTTGGGCACATCTCATCTATTCATCTTGTGGTCTTTAGCTTGAGCAGTTAAAATCCCTTTCTAAGCACACAAGCTCTAATACCAATTGTTAGTAATAACTGAGAGGGGGGGTGAATCAGTGGCCTCAAAAATTAATCTTTAAATCAACCCTTAAAACTTATTACCACATTTATAAGCCTCTAGCTATATTCAGTCCTACACGATGAATGCCTTGAAATACTTATATCAAATTACTACTTGTCGGAATGCTTTATAAAACCTTCTTCTGTATGTTTACCGATAAGCAGTCTTTCTATTTACCAAAACACAATAAATAACTAGTGTATATTGATCAATCCAGATTTACTTATGTGAAATGCAAAACAATAAAGTAATGACTCATAAACACATGACACATGCATTTTTAACATGGAAACCCTATTAAGGGAAAAATTACTGGGACTGGTACCCCAAATTGTCACTCTTCTGAAGTGAGCTCAGTAAAGAGCCAACCATGTTAAAGGTTACAAATACACTGTTAGGTGTGACCTTGTTAGAGGATTTAAATGAATAGTTTGTCACTTAGTATCTGGTATCTAATGATATCATCCTTGATCAAACACTCTCTTGGCCTGTCAATAGGTATTAGGCATATCCAATGCTACTTTGTATGATCAAAAATTTTGATACTCCTTGGGATGTATCTCAATTAGAAAAGACTTTTAAGTCCTTCTCGGTTAAGAGACTTGATGCTTCAGTGATTAAAGTGAAACAGTAAATTGATTTGTTCACATATACAACTTGAATTGCAGATTTTCAGATCTATTGTTAGTGCATTACCTTTCTGATCAATGTTATCAATTCAATACATTTTCTCCACACTATTTTTCTCTGTGATGCTGTATCACTTTTCATTGGTGTCTGTAGAATTTAGCTCTCTCCTCAGCTTGATTAATCAATTCTGAATAAAGACTTTCCTCTCCTTCAGAATCTCTTCAGCATCTATTCTCTTGTCACTCTTGTTAGAGTAATAAAGTGATTCCACTTATTAATTAAATCATATTGATTTAATTATTAAGTCATTTATTATCTCTCTTTTACTTAAGCTAAACTTTAGGCATTTAATAATTAATTCTTTCATTAATTATTATTATGCAACCTAGATATTAATTCCCCTTTAGGGTTTCCCTTTTAGGGTTTCGGTATCCTTTTATAGGGATTCTCTTTTTGTAAATTATTCAATTTGATGGTTATTAATTAATTGAGGATGTTATTGCATTAAGAGTTTTTCTACATTGTTTGCACAATATGTTTCCTCTTCCATCGATCTGTGATTTTTGGCCTCCATAGCTTTTTTGCTTCTCTATTTCTGTGACAGGTTTGCATGCAGATTATTATTGGGAGTTGTGGGTTGATAGTTTTCATCAACTCTAATATGGTTTCAAAGCTCCAGATCTTCATGCCCCTGTTTTCTTCATGAGAGATTTGACCTTGTTCTTTAAATCTGTGTTTTTGAGAGGTTTTTATCTCAGATTTTAGTGATTTTTGGGAGGATTTTTTGTTTGGAGTAGTTTGAGCAAAAACTGACATCTGGGTTGTGTCTGGAATACCCCCAAAACCTCTATTTCCATATAAAGCATGTCTTATTTGGACACAGATGAAATCTGGGCCCTCTTTTTTTCTTGCATGACCTTGGCATGTTTTTTGAGGCAAAAATCTGCCTCGATTTCCATGCTGCTGATGTCAACAGCGACACGCCCCAAGATTTTTTAATATTTTTTTTAAAAATAAAAATGCAAATCTTTTTTTTTGTGTTTTTTTTATAAAAAAAAAAAGCATGTGTTTTTTTATGTTTTTTTTCTTAAAAAAAGCATAATATTTTTTTATTATTTTTTTCATTAAAAAAATAATATTTATTTTTGTCATTTTGGTGGGAAATTTGGAGGCAATATTTTTTTTGGAGGAATCACCATTTTAGCAGGGCTCTGCCATTTTTGGCTGAGGTTTCATGAGGTTCACTTCTGTTTTGACCTCCCGGTGGTTTTTTGCTCATATCTGGAGCAAACAGAGGCCGATTTTTGACTTCCTTATATCGCCGGAAAGCTCTTTCCGAGACAGACATCTTTATGGAGCATAGATTTTTTTATTTTTCTATCTTGGATGTTTTTTCTCCTGTCAAAGTCAAGGTTCTATTTTGCACTCCGAGAGCCATATCTTGCTCATCCAGACTCATTTTTTCAAATTTTGCATGGGGTCAGAAAGCTGCTTCTGTTCTCTTTCTTATTCTATAGGTCTCACACCCAAATTATTCTCCATGTATCTATGTATTCAATTTTTTTCTTTATGGCATTATGGTAGATATCTTAGATTTTTTAGGTCCTGGGATCATTTCCTTCTCTGAACATTGTATACACCTTTTTCTGTAGCTTTCTTTTGTAAATGCACTAAAATAAAGTGCCTACAGTTGTATATCTGGGATCTTATACACCTTGTGCTTATTTTTACTTGCACTCAGTTATAAAGTGTCATGGGGAGGCTACGATGTTTTGCCTTTTTTGCTCATCCACCTTTGTCAAGTGAGTGTCCCTTCCATGACATTAGCCTCATGAGGTGTGTCTAGAAGATCATTTCTTCTACTTTGACACCACCCTTTATCCTATGCTTGTACCTTCTTCTGTACTATTGGTGTTCTTGATTCTTCTTCTTGCAGTTTTTTTTGGCATTGCATTTCAGTGTTCCTGTCAGACCTCTCCATATTCAGCATTATGGGGGGTATCTCCTATTGGTTCTAATGCTTCCTTGGCCTGATGGAGTGATCTATGTATTCAATATTTGTTCCTATGTATTAGGCGGATGCAGTGGTTGGTACCTATGCATTTTGGTGAGATGGATCATTTACCATATGGACACTCTTCTTTCATTCCTATTTTAGAGGCATTCTTCCATCTTCGATTGATCAACTCTTCAGGATTTGTTTAAAGTCTTCTCTACCTAATCATGTTCTATTATAGTGGATGTTCCAGCAGTTATTTTTCCATAGTGTTTGCAGCTTCATGCTTTAGAGGTGTTCTACATGTTATTTTTTTGTTCCTATTTTATGAGACTTTCTCTAGTTTGGAGGCTTCTTCAGTCCTTCACTAGGATTCATCTCTTTTTGGAGTAGGGTTTTTCCCATGTGGTTTTCTCTATTTCTCCTCTTTACAGAGATTTTTGTACTTGAGTACCTCATTAGGCCTTGTTTCCAGGACCCATTTTTCCTACTTTCAATAGTTGTTTCTAGGTTTTTAGCTTCTCCCTAAGTTTATCTTAAGGGGGGGTGTTAGAGTAATAAAGTGATTCCACTTATTAATTAAATCATATTGATTTAATTA
>MU225685.1:1671698-1691937 GCA_018584345.1 Thuja plicata | reverse complement strand
GATATTTCCCCTTTAGGGTTTCCCTTTTAGGGTTTTGGTATCCTTTTATAAGGATTCCCTCTTTGTAAATTATTCAATTCGATGGTTATTAATTAATTGAGGATGTTATTGCATTAAGAGTTTTTCTACATTATTTTCACAATATGTTTCCTCTTCCATCAATCTGTGATTTTTGGCCTCCATAGCTTTTTTTCTTCTGTCTTTGTATGATAGGTTTGCATGCAGGTGATTATTGGGAGTTGTGGGTTGATAGTTTTCATCAAATCCAATATCCCCCTATTCATATTGAATAATCTTGTCTCTTATATAGACATTATTTCACTATTTCTTGGCTTTCTTGATCTTGGCGTGATCCACAAGTCTCGCCCATAATATTTAAAGCAAAACTCCAGTTTTATCTCATAAAGATCTTCTTGCCAACTAGAAAAAATAGCTTTAAATCCTTTACTTATCTTCGGCTTTATCTTGTCAATTAAAACAATGATAAGTACTAGTTAAGTCTATATTTAGCTCTTGACAGCTAAGCATTTTGTCATTTTTGAACTCTCTATTTTGTTGGTCAATACTTCAGTTAGTTGTCAGTGACAAATGACTGTTCCATCGGTGTGACTTCAGTTGTCTTCGTGATCTCCGTCCGTCGGGAAATACTATAATTTTGTCCATCGGGTTACACTGTGCTTTTTCTTGTCAGGTAACACTGTGACTTTCTTGTCAGTAATTTTGTGCTTTTTCTCTTCAGGTAACACTATGACTTTGCTCTTGTTGGTTTACTTTGACTGTCGGTGTGTACTCTGTAATTGTATATAGTCACTTTGTGAATACTTAACTTTTATGCATTACTGATAGCATAGCCTTTGATTCATTGGTTCTCTGAAGTGTTTAACAATATGTACATGACCATACAGATTGTATCAAGTTGACATCAATGACAATACAATACAATACATTAACTGATTTAATGCCTTGCATTAACTTTCTATGTCACTGTGATCATCAACTTAACATCTTCAAACATTCAATTAGTTATATTTCAACATAAAGGTGAATATGAAATAAATAGAGGTGACATACCCACATATAGAGCAAACATAACTCTAGGAAATATTTTGAGGCATCGAACCCAAGTTATCATAGTGCAGCTACAGACAAAGTCAACTGGAGTTCTTCATGAATATGTTTGCAGCCAAGGTGGCATTTTCATTTCTTTCATTAGTGATTGGGTGGCTGAGTGGTTGAGACCTATTTCTTAGAATTTTGATTTCATACATTCTCTAGTTCACCCTCCAGTTGATGAGTAGAGTTGAGAGGAGATTTTCTTCAGTTCATGGATCATTTTTTATGTCAGTTGGTGTTCCTCTCCAATTACACATTGTTTGGGAAATTTCTTAAGGTAGTTAGATTGTGGGGAATACTAGTTCTTGCTCATATTTTTAGGTTTTTTTTTTTGCATTAAATCCCATATGTTTTTTATATGTTTTGAAAAGGCAGAGTTGTGTTTTCAGTTCATGCAGGATTTCGAGAGTTATCTTCAGTTCTTCATTAGTTTACCTTGCAGTTCACTTTCTAGATGATATATACATGGATAGAAGATTAGTTGAGGAGGATTTTGAGGGTGTTAAATGCTTGAGTTTGGTAGATACACCTCTATTTTTAATATAGTTTCACTTATGTTCAAACCTTCTTGGGTTTGGAGGTCTATATCTTCTCATTTAGATGCCATTTTTGTAGAGGTTCTTTGTTTTTACCTTTTTGCACATTGCAAAAAATTAAGCATGATTGTATTGAGTATTTTTCATGATTTGTAGCATATTTTCCATCATTACTAAATAAATACTACATGTTTCCTTCTCAATTTTATTGCATTGAATTGTGCATTATAGGTATTTGGTGAGATGTTGTGTTAATTCCTTCATTTTATCAAACTTTTTTCAGTGTTAGATGAAAGATTTGGGTAACTATACACTAGAAATTGAGAAAACATTATTGTTTTCCTTTCAAGGTGTAAAATATTGACCCCTTTCATAAGAATCTCTTTTGAATATAGTATATAATTGAGTTTGTGAGCAACTTTGTGTTTTTAGGAAGTGATTTTGTGAGGATTTCCTGCGACATGTCATATTGGTATTCATTTGGTGCATCACCCATTAGTTTATAATAGTTTCATTTCACAAGAAACCTTCCTTCCCCTTTTCCCATCAAATCATCAAAGTTTTAAGTAAATATCAATAATGAACCGACCTTGTAATCTCGGAGACTCGGTCTCAAGCACTTCCCCAACTTTGAGATTATTTTCATGTTACGGCAAGATAGCTAGATTTCACATTTCGCTATAGGCACAACTCTTGATCCCTAATATTTTTTGGCATGCCCAATGGTACCTAAACTGACACTCACTTCTTTGGAGCTTCATGTTTTGTTTATTTTTAGTGTGAATAGTAGCATTTCAGCCTTTAAGGAGGGCAAATTTTAGCATCTAGAGACTCAATAATTTAGTTTTTTAGCAGATCTGGTGTTTAAAACTTATGATAAAGGTACAAACTAGGTCCAACAGGGAGAAATCATATTATCAAGAACTCCAACTAGAAAGAAGAGGAGGTATTCCAACAAGAAGAGGTGGAAGAATAACTCAAAATACTGAAAGAGAAGCCCCTTGTAATTCTGATCCTAGAGTTACAGCTTTTGAAAACTCTCTTCTTGCAAGTTTTGAGAATCCAACATATCAATTGCCTAAAGATTTATTTCTTCCTAACTATTCCACAGTACCTAGCATTTCTGATTCTAAATTTCTAGCATTAAATGCATTCTTACCAGAAGAAAGTGTATTTTTCCATCAATCGTAAGTCATTTTTTAGCAGCATTTCAACTGGTACCAGTTATTATACAACCAATATTATCAAATATAGTTCAAATGGAACACCCTATACCACCCAAAAATCAACCTTTTGTGGCTTTTAATCGGGCAAGTCCATTGAACATTGCAAATCACCATGATATTCCAACTGCAGCTTTGAAAGGATTACCATTATTTTATGGAGAAGATCATGTGATAGCTATAGAGCACATTAGTGATGTTGCTTACTTATGTGGAATTAATCAAGTAGTTGAACAAGATGTAGTCTTGATGCTTTTGGAATCTTTGTTCAAGGGTAAGGCCCTACAATGGTTCTTTGGTTTTCCTTTTGATTCTATCTCTACATAATATGAATTAGGTGAGTGATTAAATAAATGATTTAAAGATAGATCTGATCATCTTCCATTGGTAGAGAAAATCACTAATATCAAAAGGGATACATATGAACAAATGTCAAATTTCAATCATCACTTCCAAAAAACCTAGGACAAAATTTCAGCTCTGGTAAATCCTTCTAATGAGTATGTTTTTCTATTTTATCATAAGGCAATAAATAATGATATGTCAGTGTTAATTCTGTCCATGAGAGGTAATACATTACCAGTAGCATTTGATATTGCAATTAGGCAAAAAAAAAATTAATTCAGGAAGACAAGATTGCTACAGGCCTCTTATGCCCTTTTTTGCATAAATTCAGCCAACCACACATGTTGTACCACCAGTTGTAGCTATTGTCCTAACATTTCTAGCATACAATCCTCAAGTTGCAGTAGAGTAGAATGCTAAGACTGTCCCTTTTCATGAGTTCAAAGATCTCAAAGAACAAAAAGAAAGCATGCAAAGGATGTTGCAAACATATGGTAACAAAATTACAAGCTTGGAGAACAAAATCAGATAAACGTGCCAAGCCAAGCACCTTATGAGTAAAATAGGACTAATTATCAAGCTAGAAATTAGGGTCAAAAAAGGAATTATAATCAAAAGGTGATTCAACCATATAATCCTATGATTACAATAAATTCAAGGGATCTTGAAGTTGTACCTCAAAATAATGTTGCGCAAGAAATAGAAAATTGCTTTGCCTATAATCAACCTCATTCTTGGATAAGTTGTTCCAAGTTTGTTGTGAGTCATACACTTGCTTTACAAAATGAGGTATCTCAGCAAGATACTCCTTGAGATACTAATTAGAAAGGTAATATTGACACTACATTGATGAATTGTGAAGAAAATGAATATATTGAAGCTAGTTATGCACAAAATCATACTTGGGTACCTGTAGTAGCCAATATAAGGTCCAAAACAAAGGCTGTTAATGATGGACAACATGATGGAAAAGGAAGAGATCGACAAGTTTTGACTATTCAAGGTCAAGAAGGACCTTATAATGCACAAATGTTTCAAGAAGCATCAAAGAGTCATCAAACGACTACTAAGGATCAACAAAAAGCCTCACATCAGCAAGTACAAGGATCAAAAAATTTTGTTGTACCAAAAATACAGAAAAAGGTTACCACCAATAATTTCAATATTGTTAAACAATTGAGGAAAGCCCATGTAAATGTGTCCATGTGGAATGTATTAGCTCTCCCCAGGAAATGAGACATGTTGCATGAGGCACTACAATCTCTTTCATTATCAAATGAGGTACTAGACTAGAAGCCACTTAAAGTTATGCTTTCTAATAACAACACCAAAGGGAAACAACCC
This sequence comes from Thuja plicata, assembly GCA_018584345.1. Classification (NCBI taxonomy): domain Eukaryota; kingdom Viridiplantae; phylum Streptophyta; class Pinopsida; order Cupressales; family Cupressaceae; genus Thuja; species Thuja plicata. The sequence goes on along the minus strand of MU225685.1, from coordinate 1,687,376 downwards.
AATATAGTTAAACTACCTCCATTTTATATTTATGTGATTATAAGAGAACACCTAGTACATAACTCCATGATTTCTTCAAGTGCTAGTAGTTTCCTAATGCCCGAACAAATTGTAGACAAATTGGGATGAAAGTATGAGCCAATGGAAAAGGGGGTAGTACAATTAGATGGAACTTCCATCAATATGCTTGGGGTCATAAAAATCTAAACCTAACTTTACATGCTTGCCCCAATTTTTCTATTCCTCAAGTTGTCTATGTGATTGATCTACCTTTGCATTTTCTAATATGTCTATCATGAGATTTTACAACCAAGATAGTAGGGTATTTATCATAAGATTGGTCACACATATTGTTTAGGACCAGGTATGGGACAAAGGTTATTTTTCCGCTAGGGCCAATTACAAAATATTGTATTGAACCATATAACCCAAGTACTGTCAATGCAAATGTTGTTTTATTTTATTATGAATATTTGTATATTGATAATGAGCCTAAAACACAAGTAGAAGATATCCCAGATATACTTCTAGATGAGTGGGTAGAAGAAAATCATCACGATAGTCAAATGGAACAATTAATAGAGGTCAGTCTGGGTAACTATCTGATTCATGAATCTACTCATTTTATTCCTAATATCATAAAAAGTACATATCAAGAATTAAAAGAATAAGTAAATGGTGTTTGGAAGTTTTTGTTTGATGGTTCAAGTAGTAAGATGGGTTCAGGAGGTGGTTGTATGTTAATTTCAAATTCTAATGACAAATACTATTCAACTTTCATATTTACATTTTTTGTACTAATAATATAGCAGAGTACGAAACACTAATTCATGGTCTTTAGTGGGCTCAAAAAAGAGGTATTTTTTATTTGCAGGTATTCAGAGACTCAGAACTTATTGTGAATAAGGTTAGAGGCATCCATACCACCAAAAAATTATTACTAAAATGTTACAAGCATAGAGTATGCGATATTGTTGAAGAATTTCAAGCTTTTAATTTGTTGTCCATTCCAAGGAGCAACAATAAACATGTTGATCGATTAGTAACCATTGGTGCACAATATGTCATACCAACTGAGATCATCAAAACTATGGGAAAACACTATTTCAAGAAATTGTAAGGTCCTTTGTGCCAAATAATGCAAAAAATTAGAAATTTTTGATTCAGACCAACAAATAGTCAACTTTTTAAGAAAAGAGGCTGAGTTTTTGAACAAAAAATAGCAAAGGCTAATAGATCAATATGAAGATAAGATCATTCAATTAAAGATCATCAATTTTACTAGTGCCTAGTGACCTCGGAATCTATTTTCAAAACTAATGATCAAATTAGAAAAGAAAAGGCCAGCTTGCAGATCAAGGAAGACCACTATGAAGATATTGAAAATCTCAAGGGTAAGTTGCTGAAATTAGACAAGGTATGTACCTTGGATGAAAGACATGCTTTTGTATTACTTTGTCAAGAATTAAGTGACATATTTGCATGGGAATATTCTGATTTAAAAGGGTTTTATTCAAGCATAGCACAACATACTATTGAGATAGAATCAAATGCAAAACCAGTAAGACAAAAACAAAGACTGATTAATCTAAGGCTTGAACCTCTTATGGTAAAAGAGTTAACAAAATTGATTGAGAGAAGCATTATTTTTCCCATCAAACACACCTCATGGGTGTCCAATCTTGTTCTATTTATAAAAAAAGAATGGAGAAATCATACTTTGTGTCGATTTCTGTGATTTAAACAGAGCATCAATGAAAGATAGGCATCCTTTTCCTTCTATGTGTTATGCCCTACATACCCGTCCCTACATTTTGTAGGAAAAATGTTGGGTCCCCCTTTTTTTTATTTTTTCCTTGTTCCTTTTTCTTCTATGTTCTCTAGGCTTTGCCTTTGCGGGGCCGTGGTTTCTTTTCTTTTTGGTTTCTCTCCCTCCGGGACCCGGTACCGGGGTGTTTTGTTTCTTTGTGCCAGTCAGATTTTGGACTCTGGGATTCTTTTCCATTTCATCCTCTTTAGTTAGAGGGTCTGGTTTCAAGGGATCCCCAGGCCCGAAGTCCAGAGGTTTTCCTTTTCTAAAGACTTGCGAAAGGAAGCGGTGCATTTTCACCTAAGGGTATAAATGAGGTTTCACTTGTCATTTTTACATTTACCACAAACAAATTACCTTGAGCGAATTAAAAGCGATTAAGTTCTATTTGTGAAAATTACCAGTGAGCTAAGTGCATTTTCTTCAAGTGTTTAACGGTGAAGTTGTTGTTTGAGCTTGCACGTGCTTCTAGTTATCCTGCAGGGTCTTCGGTGTTCATGGTCTATGAAGCCATCTATTTGTAGAGCACCTCTCATGACCTTCCTCCTGCATTTCTTGGCATTTAAGGTACGACCTTCTGGATCTTTTTGTTTCCTTTTATTTTCTTTGTTCTTTTCATCACTAGTTTGTTTTGGTTTTGTTCCCTTTTTGTATTCTGGTCTTCGTCGTCGCCTCCTGTTGGTGGGATGGCATTGTAGGAAGGTTGTCTACCTTCTGTGCACTGTACATTTGTAAATCTTTGTGGGTTTTTGTATATTCGTGTAAATAATTGTAACTTAGTGTAAAGTAGTCATAAATTTCTGTAAATCTCTGTAAACACGTCGTAAATTCTTGATAGTTTTTAGTAGTCCATAGGTTAGCGAGTTGTCTATTGTAAATTCACCATTTTTCAGCTTCCTATCTAAATTTGGTTAGCTAGTGTCTCTGTATAGTTTGTATATTCTGTCGAGTGTGACCTCCCCCTTTGGCAAGCTCGTCGCACCCTCTATACTATTAGACCCAATTTGAGCTCGCCCACCTGGTTCCCACCTGGCTCAAACTCGGCACCTTGCATGTTTGAGCCATGGTCATTTTCTCTCTCCTCTCTCATTTCAGCATTGATTGCAGGATTAAATTCCCGCACGTATGGGAATTCAAAACAAACACAAGTGGCATTCATTTCATCTATGTCAAGACATCTGTCACCATTAAGTGTCATTACTTTGTTTATTACATGACCATGTGACAACCCACATCAGCCCAGTACGGCTCACTGCCTGATCATTTCAATAACGACTAGTTTCTCTGGATTCTGGGTTCTACATAATGCCATGACCTTCATCACATTGTTGCATAGACCAGAATCCCCAGAACCCTTGGGTGTTGATTAAATCCAAAGTTATTGTTTATTATATTTCTGGGATTTGATGCAAGCTAACATCTTTTTGAACAAGTGTGAAATGGTGATGAAATACCCATAACCCAAAAATTGTTTTTATTTTAATTACTTGTATTGATGGTTGTCTAGTTGTGTAGGCTATCATTGATCATCAATCAACATGTCTGAAGTAGAATATCCTCCCAGAAGTCTGGAACTTCCAACCACCTCAACAAGAGCGGCCACCAAGTCAAAAGTTGAGAGGGAACTGGAAAAACTCCTGCTGACATCCAAATATCCAAAGGATGGTTCCCTTGTAGGATCCAAGGTGGATTCTAAGTTGTAGCTAGTCACCAACACCGAGGTCGGACCCTAGGCTGGATAACAAGGCATAATAAGAACAATGTTTGCCCAGCATTCCGCAGGAGATAATATGGAAAAGAATGTGGCCACCTCTGGTAACATCAAAGAAGCCTGCTTCCCCTACTCTATGCAGGCCCCAGAGTTGATCCTAACTCTGGCCAAACACTACAACACCACCATGTGGGCTGTTACACTTACTTCTACCCTTCCAACTAGCTATCTGACGCCCTTAGTATCTTTGGACGCTGCTACATTTTCTTCGGGGGTGGGAATCCCCCAGTTCTCTAATTCCATTGTCATCTCCTGCACCACCTCACTATAGGAGTTTGACAAAGTTCCACAGCTCGCCTGATAACATCTCAATAACCACTGGCTGAAGACACCGAGGAAAGACTAGAAAAAGATGAAGTTGGATATCCCCTGACCAGATTTCAAAGAAAGCATCCAAGCGGGGATCATCTTCTTATGTCGAGTCTTTAGAGAATCTCATGCCCAGTATTTCTCACCATGGATGTATTACTTCCTATACGACATCTCCACCAATGGGAAGAATTTCGACTGGGCAACAATTGTTGCAAATCATGTAGATTTTCAGTTGAACAACATCAGTCAGAATTCAAATTTCTACATGAATTTGTATGTATTATGGGCACTGGCACAACAAAGACTCAAAATTAAGGGTTTATTTATAGTGGGCATCCTTGGGACTAGGCCTGGCCAGAACGATTCATGGGACCATTTTCCCCAAATTCAATGAGAAGCCAGCGTCCCCAATTTTTTCCAAGTAAATCACACCTTCGTTTACTTCAACATTTTGATACCATCTCGGGATGCTAGTTACTAGCTATCAAAGGAAGCTATGACCTTGGTGAGTACATAAGGAAATTATTTCATTCAATTTCATCAACATTCTTACATTCAGGTGACTGCATTCTCTGGAAAACCTTACCTACTCCCCAAGCATTGTGGGGATAGGATTCTTTTGATGTAGTTCTGCAAGAAAATCCTTGAACTTCATGCATTTTATGGAGTGAAGAAGGTTACCTCCATCCCATTCCTGATCATTTGCGGGAATTATTCTTGTGGCCTTGCAGTGTCCAAAGAGGCCGATAAGGAGTTGAAGAGTCTGGGACTAGCCAAGTTCCACTTGGCAAGGAACAATTTTTACCCACTCGGCAAGATAAGCACAGCACTACCCCGGGCATCCACACCCCACCAGCCTCACATGGAGGATTTTTGGGCAGATTGCCAAGATAATTTTGATGTCTGGGAGTGAAGATACTCAAGGATGACCAAAGGGATGATGAAGATCCTTGGCCTTTGGACCTTTCAAAAATATTTTTCAAACAGCGAGCCCTTGGAGGACCCATATTAAAAACTATAGGGGATCAAAAAGATGGATCTCCCTCTGGTGGATTGGGACACCCCAGATACTTTAACAATTGAGGACATCACCCAGGGCGTCATATAGTGCGGTCATGAGTATTTTGCACAAGTATTCAAGAAAAGCACCTACTGGGGTCCAATTTTTTGGTGGTCCTCTTCGGCCTCCGGAGCGGCCGGGAAGAACAGAGACAAGGGGAAAGAAAAAGAAGGTGCCCCAGCCTAGGTTACACCCCCGGCTCCACTCCCTATTTTGGAGCAACTTCACACTCAAATGGAGGCATCCCACTAGCTGAGTGAAACATTGAGCGCTCGTCTTTCTCTCAGCCTTCCAGTTACTCTGGTGGGATCCGCCCTCTCTTTAGGCTCACCATCACTTTTAGCACTAATGAGTCAAGTATTGAACATAGAGGATGAGAATGAAGCTATCATGGATGTCGGGGTCCTGCTACAGATAAGAAGAAAGAAACCAAGGGTGGATAACCCTCCACCAAGCACGGTTGTAAGCCCCAGGCAATCAGGAAACATTCCTGTGGAGGTTATCCCTTCTAGCCCTTAGGTAGAGGATTGACTAGAGGATTCCCCTCCTCATGAAAATTTTGACGACATCTTCCAAGACTGAAGATCTGGTAAATCTACATGAAGATGTTGAGAGAGTAGTAGAAGAGATTGCCATGTAAAAGGCAAAAAATATCCTTGGGGAGGAGGAAAGGAAACAAAAGGAAATCACCCCTGTAGAGAAAGTCTAGGAGAAAGGGTTGGAACAAAAACAAGAATTGGTAAATATACCAACTATAGAAGAAACATCGGTCCCAAGGGTCGAGATAGAGGAAAGGAGATAGAGGAAAGGCAAACAAAAGATGAGCAGCCGACAATGGCTGGGGAAATCAGACCTTGGGGAGAAATCGTACCCCCAGTCATCACACTCCAGAGGCCTCTAGATAATTTGGGTGATCAGCTACCCCAGAATATGACATTCGATAAGGTAGTCTTTGTAGCCCAATAGCCAGATCAAGGTCTGACACCTTCTCCCCCTTCACAAGATGTGCCCACGAAGGAGAATGTCCCAGTGGATAATGCCAAAGAAAACTAGCAATAACAAGACACAGGGGAGAACCCCAGAGACATGGATGCAAATGTTACAAGTGATGATAGAGATGGGGACCTCGATACCATAGATGAGAATGCCACCAAGGTGGGAGACACAGGGAATCCTAGGAGCTAAGAAAAAGATTCTACAGAGACCATAGATGTTGAAGAAGAGCGGCTAACCCCCAAGGAAAACCCTAGTACCCAAGATCTAGCCATAAGACCACCACAATGGCTGGTAGAGTCAATAAAAAGGAAGGCCCCGCTAGCAGTGAGAGTTCCCCTCTCTCTGGCCAAAATTATGGCCCAGAACCAAGAGGCTCATAAGCCTAAGAAGGCTCAGACCATCCATACCCTTCGGACCGGTCCGGGAGGAAATACCGTTGTAGTAATAGCAACGCCTCTCTAAAATGCAGAAGTGGAAGCTATAAGAGCCAAAGAATATAAAGTTACACAAGTTCCTCTGGGGAGGAGAGACAAATAGGGGGAATTGAACCTGTTAAAAGAGGCTACCCAGGAAATTGAAGCTCGATATGATAAGCAGGCACAAAAAATGAAGGAGAAAAAGGAAAGAATGTAAAGCTCCTCGGGCTTCTTGCAGAACTAACATAGTCATTGGCCAAGATCCATCTGGAACACCGCTCTCATAGGGTGACATTGATACTCTAAGGGCCCGTTTGGTTGGCGGAATTTGTGCATGCTGGAATTGCCAATTCTAGAATTGAATCCATTCTAGGTTTGTGCTATTCTCAAAATGAATTCTAGAATATGGCTGTCCTGTTTGGTTCACCTGGAAGATGACTGAGAAGATGCAAATTCTGTGTTTGGTTCCACACAACTAGAATTGGAATTGGGATTTTGTTTTCGTACACATACACATATATACACACACATATACACACATACACATATATACACACATATATGTATACACACACACATGTGTATATATACACACATATATGCACATGTGTGTGTATATATACACACATGTGTGTGTGTATACACACATGTATATACACACATGTACACACACACATATATACATACATACATGTATATATACACATGTATACACATACATACATGTGTATATATACACATGTATACACATATGTGTATATATATACACACATGTGTGTATACACACATATACACACATATACACACATTTGTGTATATATATACACATATACACATATATACACACATTTGTGTATATATACACACATGTGTATATACACATATGTGTATATAGATATGAGTATGTATATACACATGTGTATATATATACATACATGTATATATATACATACATGTATATATATACATACATGTATATATACTATATATATACATGTATGTATATATACACATAAGAGTATATACACACACATGTGTGTATATATACACACATATACACATGTGTGTATATACATGTGTGTATACACTCATGTGTATATATACATACATGTATCTATACTATATATGTACATGTGTGTATATACACTCATATGTATATATATATACATGTATATATACACACATGTATATATACACATGTGTATATACACACATATATATACACATGTGTATATATACATAGATTTATATATATATTCTGATAGCAATATAATATTAACACAAAAATGGGAATGAATTTTCCTTCACAAAATAATACTCTCAATTCCAATTCCAATTTTCAATTCCAATTCCAGGTCCTGAGAGGGAATTGTGGAATGCTCAAAAAGGCCCAAAATTAGAATTCGCATAACCCTATTCCAATTTTTAATTTTGGAACCAAACAGGGAATTGAACATTTTGAGAATTTGGAAATGCCAATTCTCGTTCAATTCCAATTCCACCCCTCAACCAAACGGGCCCTAAGGGCCATGAAGAATAAAGTACAAGCTGTGGACAGGTATATCACTGAGTAGATCACAGTCGTAAGACAGTTCTTGGAAGTGACACTCCCTGTAATACCCACTCATGTTTTTCTTTTTAGTTGGTGATGTCGTACTCTTTTAGGCATTGGTTTCAGTTGATTGGCCAAATTCTTTTAGGTCACATTTCATGTGAGCTAATATTATTTCATTTGATGATGATACCTGTTTATGATGTTATGATTTTACTTTATAAATAGATAGATGTTATCATGTTATCATGTTGATTATTATATGTCAATTTCATATTATGATATACTTACCCCATACTCGCATGTGTATGGTTGTCTTATATGTGAGTGTATTTGTTGATGTGTTGTTGTGGTAGAGGATGGAGACGTAGTTACTTGCTTCGGCGAGATTCACACGTTTGACCGATCCCTATCATTGATTGTGATATTATATTATGTATGTACATGTGTGTTATTTTGGTGACAAGATTGCAAGTACAGGGCATCGTCTTCCCTGAATTGGCAGGAGTGAGTGTGCCCATAAATATTCATCTCAATGGTAAAGAGGGGAAGTAACATACAGATCCAAAACTCTAACCTAAGCCTAATCATCCTAATGTTGGATAAGTTTCAGTATGACTACCTTATCCAGAATTGTCTAAGTTGATAGTATTCGAATACCCTCTCTCTTGTGTATGTGTGTGTTTTGCTTGATTATGCTTTCATGTGATTTTTGGATTATTGAGTGATTTTCTATATTCTATGATTTAATGGATTATAGTTGAATTGATGATTTAATTATATCTTAAGTTTATTTTAAATAATTAATTAAATTGAAATATTTGAATATTTTGAATTTAATTAAATACTTAATTGAAAACTATATTGTATGTGCTTATATGATTAATTAAATAAGTAAATATTGGTTGCATGCATAATTTTGACATAAATATTTAATCTATTTAATTAAATATTTTATTAATTACATGTGCATAATTGTGTTTAAAAAGTATTTCAAATTCAAAATATCTTAACTTGTAATTAGGAGTCAAAGTTGAGTTGTGGCAATAAAGCTTATTTTATTTAATTAATTTGGATTTACTTTCAATTTTCAAGTTGAGTTAAATTAGGGATTGACTTGGGAGTTGTCATTCACCTTTGCATGTTTTGGGAAATTTGAATCTCTTTAGGGGGAATTGGTCATTCATTCTTTCATAACAGGTTTTTGAGAATTGGAGAGCTCTTGATGATTTTGGGATTTTTTGAAGAATTGTGGATTGTTGTGGATCCTTGTTGCTTCAAAGTTTTCAGAATTTTCTATTGCTTGTGTGTGTGTGTTCGGATCTACATTGTTTCCAGATCTGTGGTAAAATTGGGCTTGAGGGTTTCAGATCTACTTTCATCCTCCAAGCTACATTCTTCTGTTTCTTGCATTGGAATCAAGGTAGGTTTCCTTTTCCATGTATGGGTTTCAATTTTGTAGATCTAAGGTTTTTTGTGTTGTTTTTAATGTATGTTCCTTAATTTGGCCTTTAAATGGCTTATGTTTGTTTCTACATTTTTGGGTGTTTCTAGAAACCTTAGATCTGTATGTCTTTCATTTTCTATATTCTTAGCATCGTAGGGTTATGCTGTCAAAATTTTGGGAAGAAATTCCCTCTACATCTCTTAGAAAACAAAAAAATTAAACTCTTTGTATAGTTAATACTATAGGAGAAAATTAAATTTATGGTTGCTTAATGTTTTGGTGATTTCAGAGTTTATGAGAAGCTTGGATTCATCATTTTTATGATTGTGTATTTCTTAGCATAGTATCCTTATGCTGTCAAAATTTCGCAAGTAGAGCTCCTATAATTCTCCCTGAAATTGAAAAATTAAACTCTGGTCTATAGTCTTAACTATAGAGGAAATAAATTAAATTAGTCCCTATGTATTTCATTGCTAAAAATTAAATCAATTGGAAAATACCCACCCTTTGTAAAAATACAGACTCGTGTGAAAATATGTTACCCAGAAAGATAAAAAGGTAAAAAAAATTAAATCCCCTTCCTTATTTTGAATATCCGTTTTTCAGAATTTGTAATTAAAAACAAAATGGCTTCAAATAAAAATTAAGTTGCAAACCGCATAAAACTACTGTTTTGTTTTTAAAAAAAAAAATTTAACAAAAAATTTAATAGCATAATGGGGAAGGAAAAAATTTTTTATCTTTTTGTTTTTGTGGGGGGCGTGGACTACACCCACGGTTTCCGCGCAGCCATTGGCTGGCGGGCCGTGCTGCAGTTGGCAGCTGACACCGTGGGGAGCTGTGCATGGCACGACACCCACGATGACTGTGACTGTCACTGACAGCCACAGCACCGGCCGTGGGCCTTGTGCCCGCGGTAATAGGGTAGAGGGTGGGCGCGTGGGGCCCGCCACCCCCATGTGTTTAACATTAAGTTTTTTTTTAATGTTTTTTGTTTATTTGTTATTTTTTTTATATAATTTTTTTTATTTGAATGGAAATTTTATTAGATGTTAAATATTATTAAATTTTTAATTTATTGAAAATTTAGTTTAGTTTAAATTTAATTTAGTTGTTTAATTTATTTAATTTGTTTTTAGTTAGTTCTAATTAATATGTTAATTAGTAAGGTTTTAATTAACATGTTAAATATTGTTTTAAGTCAATAGGTTGGTATGAATTAACTATTATTTTCAACTAATAAGTTATATTGATTAAATTATTCAATATTAGTTCTTTTTAATTTGATTAATTCTAAAGTGATTGAAACATTAGGTGTAATCAAGTTAATTTAAATTAATTTATTGGTTATTTTAATTAGATCATTTAGGATGCTAGGGGTAATCTCGAATGGATTTAATTTCAATGACATTAATTACTTAGATTAAATCATAAATGTAGATGGATAAGTGGGTTATTGTTTGCTTATGGGTGATTTAATTAGGTGTAAGTATTATCCATTTATGTTTATTTTTCAGTCCTTCAAGACATTTTGGTTTCTATGCATCTTATGGATCTCTTGTGTTTTTATATGTTGTTATTTGGGACATTAGACAACCTAGGATGTATACAGAGGCTGGGGGGGTGTAATTATATTTCTGTTACTTCATGGTGTGTGTGTTATCAGATATTACCCTAAACTGACCATGATGACCCTTTCGATTATGTTATTTGCTAGTGTACCTATGTGACCGTTCCTATTGTATGGGATACTGATTTGGGGTACACTAGGGTTGTGACCTATGCTAGATCTATTAGGATCTTTAAGCCTAGGGTAGGTTACCTAGATGCGTAGTAGGAGGTGGCTTGCAATAAGTTTTGTGTCCTTAAGAGACTACTGGATTGCTTATTGTGGAGTTTCTTAATAAGTGATAACTAAAGACATACTGAGAGAATAAAATGGATTAATAAGATGTGTCCTCACCCATTATTGAGTGCTAGTATAGGCCAAGATGGTGTTGAGAAGATGTTAGTTTCCCTGTGAGGTACCTGACATAGTTAGTGGGCCTTGTCAGTATAAGAGGACCTTGGCTCCGTGTATGGTCACTTAGGTGCCAAAATCTATTGTGATTATCTGGGATGAACTTAAAGGTAGACGTACATGATGACACCTTCCTTTACATATGCTAGATTCCCTACGTTGTCAGTTGCCTCTGGATTAGTGAGTCTTACCTTTTTGTGATGATTAGTACACTAGATTAGAGAGCTATTAGGATCCCTTGCTTAGTGGTTAAGCCTTGTTGGTTTTGGATATCTAATTGGGATATGTTGTTATCTCCTCAGCACGGTGGGGTGGACCTTTGTGGTTCCACACGGATGAGTGGTAGTGATTCTTTATCCATTAAGATTTGACGTCCTGGTACCAGGTGCTTGATGGTTTCTTTGCAGATGAGCTCTTTATGTTCCTTCATCATTTATTATGTAATTTCATTATTGTAAATCTGGTACTAGTGTATCACATGTGATACCTAATCTGTAAATTATAATATTAAGTAGTTTAGAGTGATTACTACATACCCTACGACATGTGCAGTGGATGTGAGTTATGGTGGTTTCATGGTTATCCATGAGGTTTGTAATTATGGTTATGTAAGTCATATTTGATATGTTTAATTGGATGGAATCTTTTGTTATATTGTTAGTCGTGTTTTCCTTTAAGTAATTCAACATCATGGGACCCTTGAGTTGTGTAATCTATGTGAGTGTAAGACATTTTTATAAATGGTAATCGCTTCTGCATGATTGTATGTTTCTTTATGTTAACTTAAAAAAAAATTATTCAGCACACATAGTGACATGTTCTAGGTTAATCTATCTTGGGTTCCCTGGCGGGGCATTACATCTGGTATCAGAGCCCTAGGTTTCTACACTGGGAACTCTGGAAATTTTACGCCCATTAGGTTTTGTATAGATTAAACATGAAACTAAAGCATAGACATACTACACATTGTTTTTGATGTATTGCTTTATGGTTTATTTATTTATTCTTTAGTTTATGTTTCAGCTATGTGGTGAGATTTATATTATCTCTATTTGTTTCAAGAATTATTCCTGAGACACGAGAAGCTAGAGGCTGTGGTAGGGGTAGGTCTGGTTCTCGTGGGGGAGGGTGACAGGCTAGCTCCTCCACTAGTGTTAGATAGGAGAGTGAGCAGCATCAGGACAGGGGTGAGCAGAGGAGGGAGAATCAAGATGAGTCTAGGGGTTTGAATATTAGGCAGATCCTTCAGGCCATCCTAGATCACCTTCCTAAGAGATAGAGCGGAGTGAGAGGCATCTCATCACTCCCAGTAGTAGTAGGAGAGAGAGAGAGAGAGATCAAGGAGCCCTCATGGGAGGACTATATCAGTGGATCCAACATTGGTTGCAGCCAACCACATGAGAGATCTGACAAGAGGAAAGGCTATTCCTTTTGCTGGATAGGATTCTGGTTTAGAGGCAGAGACCTGGTTGATTGCTTTGGATAGAGTATTCGTGATGCATCTCTTTAGTAGTAATACTAAAGTGAGATACATCGTGATGCAGTTGACACATTTTGCGGCTATCTAGTGGATGATAGAGGAGTAGAAGCTAGGACTCCGTATGGACACTATCACTTGGGAACTCTTTCTTGAGAACTTCAAAGATAGGTTCATGTCGGATCAATGGAGGCAGCAGAGAGCTGACGAGTTTCATAATCTTAGACAGCTGACTTTGACTGTGGAGCAGTACGAGCATCATTTCTATGAGCTCAAGCAGTATGCTGGTTATAGCGAGGATTCCGCACTGGTGGATCAGCACTTTGTGCGAGGGCTTAATGCTCGCATAGTAGGGGATGTGAATCTCTTTGAGCCTATGAACCTGAGAGCTATGGTTATTAAGGCCACCCTATCGGAGGCTAACTTGGCATTAGGCCATGGAGGTCGGACGGGTGCTCCTACAGGTGGTGCATCTGGTACCGAGGTTAGAGGTAATTAGTCTAGAGGGACTGGAAACTTCAAGGAAACCCCTAGTTCCTTTGTGGGTAATCATAACTCACAGTAGAATGTGACTCATCCTCAGGGTCAGAGTGGTGGTACTCGCCCTAGGGATTCTTGAGGTGGTCCACGCGCCAGGCGCAATCAGTATAGTCAGCCTGCGTAGAGCATGCAATAGAGTTTCAGTAGAGATGGTTTCCAGCAGTCCAGTGTACCCTCCAATGGGAGAGGCAATTTCAGAGGCACCAGATGTTTCACCTATGGTTAGTTTGACCACATTGCAATGAATTGTCCACAGTGTACTTCCTAGTTTTCTGAGCAGAGACCTGCGACTTTCGAACCTACAGTTGGGAATGTTGATAGATCTCATGGAGCATATGTAGCTTTGGATTATCATCCTCCAGTGTATCATCCTCCTGTGATTGAGTCTGCAAGTAGAGGAATTGCAGCTGGGCTTCAGTTTTCGGTAGTAGGGAAGGATCCTCAGTGTTCTAACTAGAGAGCAAGGAAAGGTCCTATGGGATCTACTTGTTGAGTCTTATATGACTCATTAGGATGCTTCATGTTTATGGGATTTGTATCCCTATTTGTTTCAGGCTTCCAAGAGTAAGCCTAAGCCTAGGGGGGTGGATGTAATACCCACTCGTTTTTTTCTTTTTAGTTGGTGATGTCGTACTCTTTTAGGCATTGGTTTCAGTTGATTGGTCAAATTCGTTTACACCATATTTCATGTGAACTAATATTATTTCATTTGATGATGATACCTATTTATGATGTTATGATTTTACTTTATGCATAGATAGATGTTATGATGTTATCATGTTGATTATTATATCTCAATTTCAGATTATGATATACTTACCCCATACTCACATGTGTATGGTTGTCTTATATGTGAGTGTACTTGTTGATGTGTTATTGTGGTAGAGGACAGAGATGTAGTTACTTGCTTCGACGAGATCCACATGTTTGACTGATCCCTATCATTGATTGTGATATTGTATTACGTATGTACATGTGTGTTTTTTTGGTGACAGAATTACAGGTATAGGGCAAGGTCTTCCCTAAATTGGTAGGAGTGAGCGTGCCCATAAATATTCATCTCAATGGTGAAGAGGGGAGGTAACATACAGATCCAAAACCCTAACCTAAGCCTAATCGTCCTAATGTTGGATGAGTTTCAGTATGACTACCTTATTCGGATTTGTCTAGGTTGATAGAATTTGAATACCCTCTCTCTTGTGTATGTGTGTGTTTTGCTTGATTATGCTTTCAGGTGATTCTCAAATTATTGAGTGATTTTCCATATTCTTTGATTTAATGGATTATAGTTGAATTGATGATTTAATTATATCCTAAGTTTATTTTAAATAATTAATTAAATTGAAATATTTGAATATTTTAGATTTAATTAAATACTTAATTGAAAACTATATTGTATGTGCTTATATGATTAGTTAAATAAGTAAATATTGGTTGCATGCATAATTGTGACATAAATATTTAATCTATTTAATTAAATATTTTATTAATTACATGTGCATAATTGTGTTGAAAAAGTATTTCAAATTCAAAGTATCTTAACTTGTAATTAGGAGTCAAAGTTGAGTTGTAGCAATAAAGCTTATTTTATTTAATTAATTTGGATTTACTTTCAATTTTCAAGTTGAGTTAAATTAGGGATTGACTTGGGAGTTGTCATTCACCTTTGTATGTTTTGGGGAATTTGAATCTCTTTAGGGGGAATTGGTCATTCATTCTTTCATAACAGGTTTTTGAGAATTGGAGAGCTCTTGGTGATTTTGGGGTTTTTTGAAGAATTGTGGATTGTTGTGGATCCTTGTTGCTTCAAAGTTTTCAGAATTTTCTATTGCTTGTGTGTGTGTGTTCGAATCTACATTGTTGCCAAATCTGTGGTCGAATTGGGCTTGAGGGTTTCAGATCTACTTTCATCCTCCAAGCTACATTCTTTCGTTTCTTGCATTGGAATCAAGGTAGGTGTGAGGAACCTCCTTACAGCAATATGGTGAGAATGCACGAAATCACAGAATATAGAGCAATAGCAGAATGCAAAATGAATCTATTGATCGCGGGCCACTTCGAGGGGGTAACCTCCTTTGAGCAAGCTCAATACAATAAATTCGTCGGTATCCAGCAAAGGCCTCAATCTACTCTTATATACTAAGTACGATCTAGAAAAGTAATACTACCTATGCATGTGGGATAATAAAATATACTCACGGGACGACTTACAAAGCATATGCGTCCAACAACACTACACTAACCAAATAAACAGAAGGAACACATAGGTTCCTAACA